>CM052196.1:411417-645494 GCA_028455805.1 Lasioglossum figueresi | reverse complement strand
GGATTTATTTAAATTAATGCTCAAATACGTAGTTTGTTTCTATACGCTCGTATATTTCGAATTCTAATCCGCAGTAATTAGTATATGGCTCTTTTTTGTTCTCAGTAATTCGTACAAAATGCTATCGATTTTATTTTTTAATATTTTCTTATGTTGTATTAGGTTTTGAGGGCCACCAATTGTTTTTTAATTCGGGAGATGTCATTCTTCCATAAAATGCATACACATATTATTATTACATGAGAAGTTAGGAATAATATTAAAATAAAGTACGAACGAAGCATGGTACGATTGACCTATTGCTACGGGTGTACATTTTACTGCGGTATTTTTCCCAATTAAATTGAAATACGCAAAAATAAATATTTTGCCCTGAATAAATTTGTATAATTCAACGGAATTGTATTCTCGTGTTGGAGAGGCAAACAAAATTGTCAATCAACTCATTATTTCTTCTATCTTGATCACCTGAGGACTGTTGTTCACATGATTATACATTCTATCCTAGCTCGCATGATTTGCAAAAATCAAATTACTCTTGCCAGCAGAAGCCTCTGGTAAATTACAAGTGCCAGTACGAGGAAAAGAAGCACCAGCGTTTAGTGCTTTAATAAATACCTTTGTTATTAATGAATATAAGAAAAAATGTGACAAATAAAAGTTGAATTGTTCGACGAAGTAAATATAATGCTAAAGAAGAATTAGTTTTCTGAAATCCAATTTGCTAAATTTCAAAGTTGCGAGTTTCTTTTAACGATGACCTTGTATTTTATTTTAATACAGTTATCGAGCATGGAAAGAGCTAGAACGTTGCATAGATTATTTTTTTAGCCATGTCACAATCCTAGGGGTGTCCCGAAAAAAATTCGAAAATATCTTTTTCTTCTTATCTCATAGTTTACGAGTTTATTTATGTTATATGGGTTATGTTTAAAGAAGTCAATAGGATCAGTGTTGACATTTAATTTATAAAGAAATGAAATTTCTTGTTCGTATGCAACGTAAACGAGCAGTGAACGGTGAATTAATTTATATAATTTTGCTGTTGGGTGGAATTGATCTGAACAGTGTAGGTGGGTTAAAAAGCAGTTCTTCCTGACTCGCATGATTTGCAAACATCAATTTACTCTTGCCTCTGGTGACTTAGAAATGTCAGTATGAGGAAAGGAAGCACCAGGAATTTGCCATCATTCTTCATTATCGAGTCGAACAGCTGCAACATTAGAGCGAGAGCTGGTAAAGTGTGTTGGATGTCGTCCAACAGATTAGCGACGGTTTCCTCATTAGTATAATACACGAAGATATCGGACAAACAGGTTCTGCAACGGCGTATTAGACCTGGGCGATTAATCTTCGCCTAATATATCGATTCTCCGCGACGACGCACGGGCTAATTATTATCGGCCTATTAGCTCATCGTTGCCTCGAAACTTCCGCTTTGTTGCTGTCGGGGAGCGATGTAATTTTTTCAATTAATCAAAATAACGCACGCCACTCGTTCCTTTTCCGTGTGCCGAGCAGAACTGCCGACAAAGCGATTTTTCATCGCAGGAAAGTGCATCGGTCGGTTTCTGTACGAGCTAATACCGGCATGAAGGCAGCTCTAAACGAGCGTTTCAACGTTTCAACGTTCCTAAGAGGTCACGAACGCTTTCAAGACTGACACGCCGATGCCAACTTTAACTGCTTTTATATGCCTTAAACTGTTTACTTTTATCTAGGGCAACTGTACCGATTACTGCGGTATCTTGCTTCGATCGTACATCATTTTAATATTATTCCTAAATTATCGTGGAATAATAATACAGGGCGGGGCAGTAACTATGTCCTCTTTAAATATTGCCGTTATTTGTAATAATATGAAAAAATGTTATATACGGAAACTTACACGGTATTGACGGGGGGCATATTGTGACACAAACATTTTCGGCGTGGGTGCAGGCATAGAGGAGATATCAAGGTTACCTCGATTTTTTAAAATAGAATGTCCTTTTTTTATACCACAGATAGATAGAGTATCAAACTCTGAGTATAAAAGTGTTGACCTTCGTATGCCCTAAACCTAATAGTTAACGAAATATTATCCAAAGAAGAAAACAAATTATTTCGTATCCTACCTACTTATGTATATCGAATAGGTACTTAAGAAACGCCAGGCTGAAGCGAACCTCGTTTCTCATTGTAGTTGCAATTTACATCGCAGTGTTAGGGACATCCCTAGTGATTTTTGTGCCGCAGTAATGAATTCCTCAATCACTTTAATGTACGTAAAACTGAAGTTCGTTTTTATATTTTTATTGTACCGAAGTAGACATCTAAATAATAATAAAACTTTCCCGTATGCAATTTAAAGCAATACAAACAACAGGTTTATTATCTCATATATATTTATTTTATATATATTTTATATATGTATATTATGTTGTCGTTTATACCATGTTATGGTTTATATATATAATTTAAAGCAAGGAAGAACAGCTTTTTAACCCACCTACACTGTTCAGATCAATTTCACCCAACAACAGAATTGTATAAATTAATTTACCGTTAACTGCTTGTGTACGTTGATTACGAACAAGCAATTCCATTTCTTTACAAATTAAATGTCAACACTGATCCAATTGAACTTCTTTAAATATAAACGTACCAATTTCAAAATAATATTGTACAAATATTGAATTGTAACTTGTAACATAAATTCATTCGGTTGTTAATAAGCATTCGTGTCAATTATATGCACTGTGCATATAATGCACATTCATCGAAATCGGTTGATGCGGGAAAAAACCACAGACATTGAAAGATGTAAGAATTCTTAGATTTATTGCAGTTGAAGGCCGAAAATCGAAAATTTTTAATATAGGCTCACATAAATATGTTGCAAAGTTCAACTTTTAGTATTATCTCTGCAATTCCGACAACTTTTAATATTTCTCAAAAATTTTTCCACGTTCCGTAGCAAACCAATTGTTTTAACTTCCAATATTAGAAAAGTTATCGTCTTCTTAAAAATGTCCGAATATTAGAGGGAGTCACTGTATAAATATAAGTTTTAGTAAGTTATCTTGTGTTTGTAAATTAATAATGTACTGCAGAATGTTTATGCATTTTCCAAAGTTTGTAGACAAATTTGAAGAAAGTGGAATGAAATAAAATCTTATTTTCAATGGGAAAAGCCTTCGTAGATCGAAAACAAATAAAAATTGTACAAAATTCTATCGAACTTTATATTCTAGCCTTCTTCGAACATTTTTATAAGCCATAAATGCATAAAGATCCGCAGTCTAATAATGAATAACAACGTCTTTACATAACAGATAATAAACCTAGTTTTAAGGTGCATGTACGCTCATTCCCGACAAAGGAGAATATTATATTCGAAACAGAAGATCGTGTGAAATTTCTGAAGCCCGAGCCGCTGTTTTCGTACAATTAGTGTGAAGATGAAAGGTACATACGAAATAATTAAAAGCGCGCCAATATGACGCGACCTGTAATTATTAAAGCTCTCGGCTGCTTAACCAAAGCAGGAATGGATCCACTTTGCCTCGGCACTTGAAGTTTGACCGTATTTCCACAAAGATTAAAGTTTCATTCATCGACTAAAAGCACTAGCTTCTTGCGACCTTGTGTACATCGGAACACGTGCCAGCCAAACTGTATTTTCATCTTTTCCGAGCTCGCAAACGACCACTTCATTTTTTATTTGAAGTGTTCGTCTCGCGCCGACTAATAACCTTAATTAATTGGTAATTCCCTTTTCAACGTACCTTGTTACATTTTCAATCGACACGTTGGAACCTTCAAAGCAAATGAATCACAAGCATCGAACCTTGTTTTAGAAAGCTCGCGAACTTCCACACTACTCTTAACCACCTATTTTTTATCGTTTCACTCTGCTACAGACACATATGTTGGTTTCATTATTTTTTAACACTTTGCGCTCGGAGCTATTTCAACTCGAAAATTAACCTTCACTCTTTGCACCGCGATTATAACGTTAACCGTGCACGGGGTTGTAATTGCAGCCCGTACATTTTTCGTGTAAAATGTCAAGAAAAAATTTGTTTACATGTAGTTTCCTACATCAAATTTGTCTAAAAAAATTTTTGTAAAAGGAATTTTTCTACATAATAAATATTTTTGAAGTTTTATTGTTTTATTGTTATTGACTTATCTTTCTACGATGACCTTGCACTTTATTTACATATATTTATAGAGCATGGAAAGGCAAATTCAACGATATACAGTCGTCGCGAAAAGTATGTTGACACGTCTCAAAAATGCATATTTACTATTTTAAATTAATAATTTATGAATTAATAGAAAATATTATATTATGTAGCAATTTTCTGTCCACGTCTCGTACAACCAGTTGCGTTACGCCAGATGATTTTAAATATTAAACGAACCTGGCGCGGTATCTGGAACGATAATGACAGTAAAAAATAAAAATGGCACAGAGAGTTAAGTGAAAAGCTTTGTAACATTGTAACAGTTTCGACCGAAAGGAACTTATAAATGATCGCGCGAAATGTTGCCCCGTCCTCTGAAACTCTGAACAGTAGAGTAGGTCGAAAACAAGCTGTTTGTACTCAGGATAATGTTAATGAAAAACGAACCAAGCGAACAAGTACTAGAGAAGCGGACCAGGAAGAAAACCGTTATAAAGTTAAACTCGCACCAATCTTGTGCTCGTCTGAGTTCTATTACTCCTTTTGTATCTCGCAGTTATTACATCTTTATCGCGAGCGTTTTAAAATTAACGTCGGAACTTCGTACTTTCTGAAACAGACGAGCGAACGAGATGCTTTCGAACAATTGATAGTCGTGTTTACACCGCTTTAGGTCTCCTTATAATCCGTAACTTCATTATAAATAAAGTTTTAACGACGGAGCCCATGTTTCACAAATGAATGAACTTGTTACCGTGTAACAATAACAGCGAAAGCAGAGGTTATGTTCGGTCCAAGTATACTCTATGAATAGATACGATGTCCCACGCATTGTCTTTGAAGCACTATAAAATGGCTACAATATCTTTATATGAAATATGGAAAATATAACGTTTGTATCTGAAAGTGTATCTGAAAGTTTAATTCTATGTGCAACAAACTAATAACTAAAACACTATATGTAATATGAAATACCACAGGTGTACCGGCTAATAATTCTTAATTTCTGCGCTAGGTGGCACTGGAAGCAAGGGCATTTTCACAGTCTAAACTCTTATGTTTTTTTGTTTGCTATGACATAACCTTTCAAAACGCCATTGATGTTCAAACAATGTCGAGTTAGCGTCATACTTTTTTTTCGTGGTAAACATGTCTAGTTTAAAACCAAATAAAGAGCATTTGCAGCACGTATTGCTTTTCTTGTTCAACCAAAAGAAAAACGCGAGTGAAAGCCGTCGTATCTTTGTGGAAACTTACGGTGACGATGTCTTAACGCAAGACGGTTGTGTGCGTTGGTTCAGACGATTCAAAAGTGGTGATTTCAACTTGAAAGACAAAGAACGCCCGGGCCGACGCTGAATTGACGATACGATACGCAAACTCAACAACAAATGGCAGAGAAATAGAATGTTGGTGAACAAACCATTTCTGATCGTCTGCATGCCATGGGAAAGATCCAGAAGTCAGGAAAATGAGTGCCACATCATCTCAACGACAGACAAATGGAAAAGCGGAAAACGGTGTGCGAAGTTTTGCTTTCTCGGCTTGAAAGAAAGTCTTCCTTTCATCGGATCGTGACTGAAGATTGAAAAGTGGATCTACTTTGAGAATCCAAAACGAAAAACGTCATGGGTTGACCAAGAACAATCATCATCATCGACCGCAAGACCGAATCGCTTCGGAAGGAAGACAATGCTATGCATTTGGTGGGATCAGAAGGGTGTTGTGTACCATGAACTTCTGAAACCAGATGAAACAGTTAATACCGATCGCTACCGTCGTTCATACGCGAGTAATTCATGCGCGAGTGTCGTCTGTCTAGGAGACGCAGTCCTTAAGCCTTTACAGACAATGACTGTAAAAATATTCTTAAAATATTACGAATGTTATTTTTAGAGAACTAAATCATGCGTAAATGCTTAGAAATGTGGATTCATCTACAATTTCAATGTCTCTTGCTCGGCCTTAGATTTCGAAATGTTTGTGAAAAAGTTCTAATAAATTGAGATTTATTAAAATACACCAACATTTATCAAATTTACGAAACAATGTCACCAAATTTCCTGATCCCGCCCACTGTGCAGCGTCTCTGTTTGCCTTGCGCACAGCAATGTTTAACCGGTCAAGTAATGAAGGTCTTGCGAGGTTTTCAGCGAACGATCGCGAATGCGGTCGCGAACATTTACGGATGCGCTCAACATGCGAACGATGGGGGCGGGCGGGCTGAGGAAAAAAGACGTAAAACACTCTCGAACTTTTAATTGGAATGCCGTGTCAAAGGATCGCGCAACGTTCTACAGATACGCGCCGTAAAAAAGAAACCGAGAACCTGGATATTCATTTTACCCGAGAACTCGCTGTTCGACTACGTCATCCTGAACAGATACGAAGCAGTAAGCCTACAAAGTACGCTGGCCGACGAAGTTATAAGATACCCTGCAAATTATCGAAAGAAGGGTCCCTTAGTGTTCGAGCGGTGACTCTGAAGCCCCACTAAAAATTGCTGTACCATTATATAAAATAATTTTTACATTATACTGTCCAACAAATTTCAACTTTCTTTTATGTTTCCAAATTACTGTTGGTTGGATCGTATAGAGATTTTTGCGCTGATTCCGAATCTGCTCTTAATTTTTCTCCTACACGCACAGTTTTTAAGAAACATGGCTTTGAAAAAAAAGATTCGGGAAAGTCTACAGAACCTTTTGCTGCAAAGAACAATTCAATATCTTTTATAATAACACCACAATATTTGTTTAAAGTTTGAAAAATACTCTATAAGATCCAGTCAACAGTAATTTGGAAATAAATTTGGTGTTGGACAGTGTTATTAAAGTATTTAAGTATAAATTATACATGATTTCTGAAAGTTAGAGCAGCAAATCTTGATATACATGAACTAAACTTGGTGCAACCTTTTTATACGAGGCTATAGGTGAAGACGATTTGCAGATGGTATTTGCCATAAACAGCACGACCTCGATTCAAATAATTGTCCCAGTGAGTATGTCTTCTGTTCATTAGATATCCTACACCGCCATTTTATAATTCATAATACAGTCAATCACCTTATGACACGGTTTCGATTTAAAGCGATGTAAAAATTGCGACAGACCTCTTATAATGTAATATTTTTATAACACAGTTTCTAAACAACACGATTTACAAACCTTCGACCACCCTCATATGACGCAAATCTTTTCATCGCACTGTTTAAAAATACGGGGTTTGAGCACTGCTGTTCTTCCTAAAGAGGTTCTAAATTTAAAGTTATAAACACGCCTATAACTTTTGAACGAGTGATCTCCGCGCTTTAAAGTTTGCACTTTGGGGTTTTCTCATTAAAGTATACAGAAATGTATAAAAAAACGATTAACCGTTCTGGTCCCAGAAAATGAAGTTCAACCCAAGTTGATTCTCGTTGAACTACAAAGCTAGTGATTATTTGATATCCCGACCACGTGGTTCCATATAAATGTAGAGTAGGCTACATTCTTCGGTACCTTCCCCGCAGCTTCCTAAATCCTCTGAGAGTGCAAATCCATACAGTTAATGCTGATAATATAGAGCGGGTATTGCGATTGTTGTTTGAATTGTGGAAGACATGGCCACGATATTGCGTTTTAACTGGTCTGGGTTAGGTTTTTGTAAATATTTTTCACGACATCTCTTCTCAAACATTTTCCGAGATATTTTCTCTATGTTAGCGGTATTACCGTGTGCCCGTGTTGCCATCTAGCGATTCTGCTCGGTAAGTGGCGCGCGATCATCATCACTACAAACCAACTTTAAGCAAGCATAAATCCTGAACCATTGTTCCTACAGGATCGAAGCTTCGACTGCAGCTGCCCGAGGTAAAAATCTACTGGATGACATACCAAATACAAAATAATTTATAGAAGAATGACACAAATTTTGAGTCCGGTAAAGTAAAGAGCAGCCATCAAATGGAATGTAGAGACCTATTTGCATCGATGTCGATACCTATGCTTGTTTGATCAACTATTTTCACGCTCTATTGCTTATTGTTAGTTCGAGCAGACCATGGAGCATCTTGGTGTCATAAACATACATTATTAAAAGACTGTGTCACGTGAAACGAGAAACATAGGCAGAGAAGCTGTATCCTCGAGCCAGCAATGTTCCGCGCGTTGACTCGAAATATATGTATAGTACACGGTACTATGATGTCGACTTAGAACACATATCATAAGTCACCGAGTCTTAATTTTACAACCTTCATGATGGCCCGGGTGCCACTCCTCGGACATTTTCCCCGAGTATCTAGTCTGATCTCTATACTATAGACACGACGCGGTGCCAGCAGCCGCTATAAAGATGACAAACGAGACACGGTGGAAAAATAGGAATCCAAGAGTCTCGATGTGCCCGGAGAACGCGCGACAAACGATCGCGACGTTTAAAATGGGCATATCTCTAGTTTCGGTTGAAATTGCAACTCTTTCACTGTCCCATGCTGGCACGATGTAATTCGCGTCCTACAACCGTATGTTCTTTTAACGAATAACTATGTACATACCAGAAATCCCTATTTCCCGTCTATGCAAATACGTGTGGACGTGCGTAATAAACGAATCCGGATCTTAAGGGGACCTTACACTTTCTTGTGTCGTGGAAATCGATTTTTTTAGAAAGTATCCTATTGGAAAGCATCATATTTCAATAATATTCTGTGAAAATTTCAGAGGAAAATTCGAACTACGAGGACCATTCAGTAATTAACGAGACAAATTGATATAGCTCAATAACTGTTTATTCAATTAATACAATATTTTGGCTATTTTTCAACGTAAAATTTTCGACCGAGATAGAATAACTTCGAAGACCTGGATGTCTTGAAAAAAATGAAGCAAATTTTAATGTCTCGTCTCGTTGGACAAGGTATAGAGATATCTAAGATGTTTTTAATTATCTCAATCAAGATTAACATAAATAAAAACCATTCTGGAAATCGTAGACTGACGTGATTTCTGCTGTAATCTTTAATTCTGTAGATCGCTTGAACGTCGAATTCCTTTTCACAGTGCGGAGTGCTATTCGTGCGCGCGTTAGTTTTATTGAAATATTTCGAGCAAATTAAAGGTATTCTGCACAGCTAGAAGTACTCGGAATAGTCAAAAGACACTAAAAGTGGTCTCTGTGATGCAGTGGCCTGTAATGAAGTAGTCTCCCGGTTTTAATGCTGGAACCGGGGGCCTCCAATTTCCCTGCGTGCGTCGTATAAAAACCGCGTATTCGTATGTAGATTTGTAATTAAACACGAAGTCGTGCTAATACACCGAGATTGACAATAAACTTACAAGGGAACATCGAGGACTGATGCACTGCGATTTTTATGAAACTTTGTAGAAATATTTATTAGATTTATCTAAGAAGATAGCTGTAATTCTCTCTCTCTCTCTCTCTCTCTCTCTCTCTCTCTCATTCGTGCTCGTTTATCACTTTCAGGGAGATATCAACCCTTTATAAAAAATTCCAACATTTCACAAATAAAGTATCTTTAAAGGTCTCGTTTAAAATATAAAGAAAAAAAACGTAGAATATGTTGAGTTAATACAGGATTTGCACTCCAAATTCACCCTTCTGCAAGTCAAATACACCCTCTTGCAAATAAAGTATTTTTAAGTAAATTTTTGTTATAAAAATAAAATCAAATGTACATGAATTGTTGAGAAATTCAAAATTTTATACATTGCAAAATGTATATAAAATACTTATTTAAAAGTAATTACCAATTCATTAACTTTGAAACCTATGAAATTGGTGTGTAGATATATACCGTGGGTGTACAAAGTATTCGTAAACCTTTTTAAAATAGAATAACATTTTTGTAATTGTATAAAACGACCTGATTTTTTATAATCAATTAGCAGCATTGGTTTACGAAACGATATGCAAAAGAGATTTTCAAAAAATTATAATTTACAAGGTTACATGCAAAAATAAAAAAGGCATTTTTCAAAACTTTTTTATTTGGGCCCTTAAAGAAAATTTAAAATATACGTTTTGGTCCTTATGATCGGTAGAACACAATTAAACAAAGAAAATGTTGTTTTTTACCTTGATTTTCGATATCAAGGTCAATTTTGCGGGGAGTTTTTTATAACAATTTCCACTGAATCGTAGGTGTGGAATCACGTTATGGTGGCCGTGACATATAATTTTGTGACACCCTGTACAACGCTGCTAGGTGAACGCGTTAAATTCCTGTCAGAGGGAATTACTTTCTGCTCGCAGATATTTTTCTTTACAAAACGAGTGTCGCGCTGTAACACCTATCCCCAATATCTCGCCCCATGATCGATCACGGGAATTTTCGCCGTAGT
The DNA here is from genome assembly GCA_028455805.1 of Lasioglossum figueresi. Lineage (NCBI taxonomy): Eukaryota > Metazoa > Arthropoda > Insecta > Hymenoptera > Halictidae > Lasioglossum > Lasioglossum figueresi. The sequence goes on along the minus strand of CM052196.1, from coordinate 634,972 downwards.
GAACCGCGCCGACCGGCGAAGTTTCAGATTATTGTGAAGTATTCTATCACCGTTGGCGATTCGATCAATACCTTCCGAAAGATACCTCGCCTTTTTTCGCATTTGTCTAGTCGGACGAAAACAGCTTGATGGGTGCGGGAGATTAAACTCTCGATTGGAAGATTGAATCAAATGCGTCCACGGCAGCGGCGCGTCGGCAGTATTTAAAATTTTTGTTACGTTCCTGCTGGAAACCAGCGAAACCGCTTTGGATTAAACTCTGATATCAACTAAATCTCTCCGTTTAGCCTGCGGGACATACCACTTTGCTACACTACGCTTCGAGTCCGGAGAAATTCAAGAAGAGAATTTATTCTCAGAAACAATGACACGGGGAAATCATTAAATATGATAACGAAAAGGGCCAAATTATTGCTTTCCACAATATGAGTCTCTCTAACAGAGAAATTACCAGAAGATTGAAAAGGTCATTAAATGTCATAAACAATTTTTTTAAATTAAAAGAAAAATACGGCAGTAAAAAATCTACACGTCATCCAAAAAAATTAACACAGGGAAAAAGGTTAAATTTTTCAAGAAGCACGACAAAATATGCTTAAGAGGCATATAAGTCTGTGTGGGTGAAGGTTATCTCAAGGTCATATTATCCGAGGTAGCTCAACACGAGTGTCAATATACTTTTCTCACTGCTGTGAGAAAATACAAGACACCAGTTTGTCATACACGAAATTGTTACTAAAATAAAACCAGTCTTTAAACTTCCATAAAAAGTTCCGGGATGACATTTAACCAAAGTCTGTAATAACCTAACCCTCGTCATGCAACATTTTAGAACCTCTTAACCACACATACATTACTGTGCGAAAACCTGGATAAAAAGATTTATCCACTAAGAAACTTGTTAAAATTAAGTCAAAATTAAAAAAGAAACGTCGATAATGTTCATTAACCCTCATCCTACTTTTCCTATTTCATTTTTCATCTGATGTCAAATTACCCTAATGATAAATAGACTCCTGATGACAAAAAGACATATAAATAAAGACTATAAATAAAGGATTGCGTCTATCCCCAATTAGGAGTGCATCTAACCACAGGCCCTAGGAAGAGGTGCACTTTTTCGAACTGTTTCAAACAGTGTTTTAAGATATTAATATTAAGGTTTTACTCATTTAACGTTATATTTTATTAAAGAAATTTAAATAAACAATTGAAAAATTGTATAAACAGAAAACAAAATGTACTACATGCTGCCGAATAATGCAAATTACGCCTCTTACACGTAAAAATATGAGTTTTGAGGGCGATTGCGGCCTAGATTGTTCTTTTATCTAGCACTTTTGACTACTGAAAAAGCCCATGTTTGCGTTATCGAGAAAGGAGAAGGCGCCCGTTGCACCCTTGCAATCCTGGAAACGAGAGTCTACTCCCTTAAGCACCGCCGTAAAGTTCGATAGCAGTTTCGCAGCCGAACGGTCTGTACTAATACAGCGGGAAAGGGCTGACAGGCAGACCGTTCGATCACTGTAAATTCGCCCGAAGAAACGAGTTCCGCAAAGCCCGAGCTGATGAATAAAGAAGCATCCTCGAATCTCCGAACGACAGTCTGTTGCGCCGGGCCGGATCGGACCGGGAAATCCGGCTCGCGTAACTTTTAGTCACGATTCCGGTCCCGGGCAGTTTCTCGACTGGTGCTCTCGAAGTTCCCAAGGACGTGGTCGTTGGACAAACGAACTACTGATTCTAAGTATTGGTTTGGTGGATATAATTGGTGGTTACCTGAGATCGTTGCCCCTGGCCCTTCGGAGCCCGCGCGACGAATGTCGGGGTGGCGGGCTGCACCTACAGTCACAGTGCATCACACACAGAGCGACGCTGGTCGCGAGAGTCACTACGAACGGCGCCGCGAAGAAGTGTATGATGGTGGTAACCTGCGCCTCACGGTCATAGTTCGCCATCACTATGCTGCCGTTCACACGGCTATAATGGCAGGGGAACTTCGCGCCCTCGTAGCCCAATTCGCGGGTGAAGTTGTCGCAGTCGACGACCGGCGGATAGCCGCAGCCTTTGATATTCACTAGCAGGGCAGCCTCGACGTCTCCTGGTGTCGGCACTGTTGGAACACGTTTGCGAATTAGTCAACTTCCTCGATGGATTAGGAAACGTCGATCTTTCTTAATTACACTAGTGCCTACTTAAAGGGTATAGCTCGATAACGGGGTCAAATGATATACAGTGCTGTTCATTTGATTAGCCTCGAGTGAAAATATATAGAGGATGGTTCACGCAACTTGCATATCTATATAACTTCCAAAAAGTATCCGTTGCACATTTACACTTTGTATACAGAAGTTGCATGGTCTGAACGGGTACATTGTGTAGTGTATTTATTTTTTTCCAGGTGGAAGCGTTTCGGAGATTTGAAGGTCGACTTTGTTTTTTTAAATGGACTATTATATTTTTTATAGCAAAATATGGAAAAACGTCGAATTCTGAGTAAAAAAGTATTGACCTTCAGTAGCCCTGAACCTAATAAATAATCAACGAGTAAATTCACTTTAATTCCTGAAAATTTTCTTCGCGTATTATCAAGTTAGAAATTCAACCTCATCACAGATTTCCGCAGGAAATCATCATCGTTCGTTCCATCCCTTACACTAGTCTTTTTATGTTGAAAACGGCATAACAATATTCTTGAATTTTTTTACATTTTTCACTGTTTTATATTTTACCCTGTTAATTTCTTCATAATCGCATAAAAACCCGCAGTCCAATGATAATAAAGAGCTTCTTTATCATTAATTTAATTTTCTATTCAACTGTCACCTCTGAGACACAACTCAAAATCACTATACTGTAATTCAAAACAAGTCCTACATAGCATAATTATTGAACAAACTATTTGAGCTTACATTAAATATGAAAAATAGTATTTGTGTTGGACAAATACGGTATTTTTGAAAAAAATTAATAAAATGATGAATTACGGTGGGTGTAGAAAGTATTCGTACACCTTTCAAAATAGAATAACTTTTTTATATTATAATTGTACCAAACGACCTGATTTTTTATAATCAGTTAGATGCATTGGTTTACGAAATTATGTGCAAAAAAGATTTACCAAAAATTATCATTTACAAGGTTATATGCTAAAATAAAAAAGGAATTTTTTTAAATTTTTTTATTTGGGTTCTCAATAAAAATTGAAAACATATGTTTTGTATATCTATGTTAGTTATAAGCATGCTGAAAATTACATCGAAATCGGTTGACTCAGGAAAAAATGACACGCATCGAAAGATGTACGATTCTGTGGATTTGAAGAAGAAACTGATCAAAAGTCGTGTAAAACTACGATTTTCACCATGTTTAACTGCTTGTAGCTCGTGTGTGTGTGTGTTAATCGATTTCGATGAAATTTTCAGCATGCGTGTAACTGCTATAGATCTACAAAACATATATTTTAAATTTTCTTTAAGGGCTCAAATAAAAAAGTTTTAAAAAATGCATTTTTTATTTTTGCATGTAGCTTTGTAAATTATCAGTTTTGTAAAATCTTTTTTGCACATCATTTCGTAAACCAATGCTTCTAATTGATTATAAAAAATCTGGTCGTTTGGTACAATAATAAAAAAGTTATTCCATTTTAAAAGGTGTACGAATACTTTGTACGCCCACTGTTTGTTACTTCTATATAAAATATAAAGTAAGAAACTGTCTACGATTTAAATCAACAAATTATGCTTCATTTATAGCGACACATTTTTTAAGAAATATCTATCACAACACCAACGGATAGAGATCGATCACTTTACACTTCACAGTATGTAAAAGTAGTAAATAAGTGAATTTGCACCCTGGAGAACGTATGTGGGTTAATATTTTCTTTCTATAGGACGACTTTCATCGTTGCATGTGTCTTTATCGTATATGAAAATATGTTTCACATTAAAGTATGACAGTATGACTAACGATAACGACAGCCGCTCGATTTGTTTGATCGAATAATTTTAGCCAGGGGTGGCGTGTATGTAGTATTAAGGCGGTTCTTATTTTCGACTTTTCAATTTCTTTTACTGCACCCCTCCCCCCTCAGGATTGTTCCAAATAATTATAATAATTATGCTCCTATTTAGAGGGTTTGTCGAAACGCAGTTCCCTTTATAAGACCTTCACCCATGACAACGTGAAAGCAATATATTTATTTGACTATTAATAAAGAAAATATATGCAATTACCTGCAAAATAATATGCAATAAAAAAAAGTAAGTTCCGTAAGTTCAAAACAAAAAAATAAATACACATTTTTCGCAAATGTTCATTGATGAAAGATAACGAAAACACACTTAGATTTTCATATTTTGCAAAAAATTTGTTAATTTTCGTCCTAGATTTTTCTGAATTGTTTCGAAAACCGTTTGTTTTGCGAAAAAAGTCATAGGACAATAAAAGACACAGCCTGTCCAGATCTACAGGTTTAGAAGGTGTTCGCGAAAAACGATTTTCCGAGCATTTATTTAATTATTTTGATGTTTAAGGGCGTTGGGGCACGTTCTCCCCTTACCCGATCGAGCACAAACTTTGCACAAATTGAAAAAAAATTATTTTTAAGAATCCTGGGGGTTGCCGTATAAGAGTAAATAAGATCCACCCTAATGTAGTATGACCGGGCGATGCTTACCGGTAGTCGTGGAGGTGCGTACGACGCCGACAGAGCTCGAGTTCCCTTTACCGCCGGTATCGTTCTTCATGGTGTCGTTGCTCCATGGTGTGTATGTTACGTAGATATGCGTACACCTGTAAACATCGCTGGTGCATCCCTCGCGGCACGAGCTCCATGTGCAGTTGAACAGGCCGGAAAGCACCTCGCGCCTGGAGGTGGTGCAGATGACCGGCTCAGGTGAGAAATCGGCTGCCAAGGTGCTGATGGCCGGATCGACGTACAGGGGCACTAGAAAGAGGAGGGCCGCCCCGCCAGACGTCGCAACGAAGGCCAGAGCCGAGGTGGCGTAGAAGTTGAACCGCTGACGGCAGGTACGCCGTGGCGGTCGGCGCCGCGAAGCGCCGAACCCGAACTCCAACAGCTTGCGACGACGTAGCTCTCGCGTCTGGAAGTCGTGCTTCTCGTTCTGCTGATGCCTATGCTGGCTGTGATGATCGCTCTGACACTGGACGCAGCTCGCCTCCAGCAAGAGCTCAGAGCTGCTCCCGCGCATCACCCAACCGCTCTCAGATAGGTGCCAACCGGATCTTCTTCAGGCTTTCGAGGCAAACGATCGAGAGTGCTCGAGGATCCTTATCTTCGCTAGGACTCATCGAGTGCTGGCGGGGCTGCTTTGTGTGCTGATTTCGGGTCAGAGGCTGGATTGATACCGAGGTCGAGCGTCCTGCTCCGGGCACCGTGGGAGGGGGTTAGCTTTCTGAACCGCTTGATTTACTCTTTTCTTAAAGGGTCTCATTTAGTAAAAACCCTCTCGGAATGCTAACGCTCGAGAGAGAGACCTGCTGGTTTTACGGTTCGGTTACTTTTCTCCTGGTTTTGGTAACGTGTCTCGAACTCGTCTCGCGACGCGACGAACGACCCTCCGTTATCGTCGCAATGGCAGACACGGCCGGGTCTCCGAAGTTTGATGGGAACGTTGCGAAAGGTTGACGGCGGCGACGAGATCGGTGTGCCACATTGCGTTAATACCGGTGCGTTCCCGTTTCCTCGGGTGTCCTTGACACGACATCGCGCGGATCAGCGAATCCCGCTATCGCGTCATCTGGACTGTCTCGAAGAGGGCTCTCTTTCCGGTGAGACGTTACTGTGTTCTTCCCTCGGGTAAATAGGTCGGCTAGGCCTTGCAAAGTTTATTCCCGCGGAACGCAGCCGAATCGTTCTCCTGGTCGCGCGCGAGAACTCCTGCCCGAATTTCCCTGCACTTTAGACTGTCCCCGTTTTATCGTTCCGCATAATGACCTTGCACGTTTAAAGTTCTTTTAGGCCATCGAAGTGAGCCGATCGATCACGACCTTTTAGCTGTAGTCATGATGCCGGGGCCTAGAGCATCTCTCGACGGTGTTCGAGTCAGCCCTCTGATCCGCGTGGAAAAGTTTCAAGGCCGTTATCTTTGCGCTAAGCACACCATCGAACGCCTTCCCGATAACTATCACTGAACCTCTATGTATACCCGCGAGATCGACGACGCGCAAGAGGGAATCGTTACCAAGTCGTAACTTGCGTTAGGCCGTTTAACTATATTTATTATATTCCGGTATATCTACGGAACACTTTGCAGAGATCGGCAATTTCAATGAGAGAGAGAGAGAGAGAAAGAGAGAGAAAGAGAGAGAGAGAGAGAGAGAGAGAGAGAGAGAGAGAGTTTGTTTTAGAAAAACACGATGCGGACGAACTGGAATGATTTTTGTTTGATCGACGATGAATATACCTGACGCATCGATTACCTCGAAACCGCCCGATAGCAACACGTATTCTCTTGTTGTTCCTGAGCACCGTTCCTCTCCCGTCCAACGAATTCACCCAGCGAGCATAATCATCGACCAAGAATCTTTCTGGCTAACGAGGTCGATGATCGATCGACCACCGTTGCCATTAGCGCTTATAATCAACAGGAGGCGCGTCCTGAACGCGAATGAAGGATAACGCCGCTCGTGTCACGCGTCAAAAATCGATCGAAGCTTCTTCCTTCCCTTCGCGAAAGGATACTCTCTCTCTGCCTTCTCGCCTCGATACCGCGTTGCTATTATCCTGGAAATCTGATCGCCAATCAACGCGATCCTTAACCAACGATGGATTGTCTCCTTTTACAGATATCCACGGAACCTGAACACCACGATCTTATCAATCCTAGGATCAACGTGAACGTCCGAGAATTCCCTCTTGCGAAGATGAGATTTCTCGCTGGCTCCGGTTACAGGAACAATTAGATCCGCAACTGGTTGCCTACTGTTGCTACCGTCGCGCAATATTCCTCGATCACAGCCGTCGTAACGTTCGTGTTTACCTCGAAGAACCACCCGTGGATCGATGAATCCTCGATCCGTTCACGATCTTGCTACTCGATGGCGATCACACTGTTTGCGGAGAAATTCTCCCTCGACGAATAGTTTTTTCTAGAGGAGCACAGAACTGGTAAGAACAAACTCTCCCCTGAATCGAACACCTGACACCTGCACCTGCCTCTCGAAGAGGTCCGAAAACCCCCCTGAAATGTGCTGTCCGTGCCACCACCGTGACTCGACACGGTACCCCGGCACAGAGCGCAGGAGTTACGACAGGAGCGAGCTTTGATTCTTGTTACATCGGTTACCTACACCTGCGACTCGCGTTCCGGTAGCATCCGCCTCGCGGATCGCGAGTTAAAGCGTGACTATTCGTCGTCCCTCGGCCTAGAGTCCTCGTCGGGACAAGCTTTCGTCCGAAGCGACAGGGCGGGGTTCCAGGCGCGCATGAGCGTGCGTTGCCTCTTCACCCCTTCAACCATCCACCCCCACGTTGCATTCTCCTTGTTTACGCTCCTGCCTGCCTGCCAGCAGCCTGTCTGCCTGCCTGCCTGCCTGCCTGCCTGCCTGCCTGCCTGCTTGCTTGCTTGCTTGCTTTCCTTCCTTCCATTCGTTTTGATCCTCTCCGTGTACCCGCGTCCTCCTTCAGCCATTATCATCCTTTAATTGCGACCCATAATTAAGCCAATTTTTTGGTGTCGTCTTTTCTAAACGGTACACCCTCCGGTCACTTCTCCGGAAAACGCTCCTCGGCGAGTCGCGCGAAAACTGAAACTCATCTAGTTACGTTTTAAGCAGCCGTTAAACTGCCCCAAAAACTTGAACGACACACGTCGGTAACGGACACGCGCCTATAACATCGGTCAACCTTTTCGAATTGAAAGCGATAACTATTAAAATACAGGGTGAGCCACCTGAATAACTTCTACATTTTTTGAAATTGGAAGAAATGTTTTAGACAAAAGTTGTTTGGTTTCGAGGGACCCATTACGTGGTGTGCATCACTTTTCTTCAGGTGGAGGTGCTTAGGAGATTTGAAGGTCAAGATAGGTGATACGTATTTTTGGGAGTTTTTTGTTTTTGTCATGTAACGATACTTATTAAATATAACATTTTCTTAAGTGTGAGGGCTACTTTCACCACCTCGATATAAATGTCAGCAGCTAAAAAGAGTGTGCGTTTCTTGGAAATATTTTTCAACCAACTATATCCTGTATTTCATTAGAATCAAGATGTTTCCTTGGTTAAAATTTTAGAAGATACGATAGACAGATCAGAGGAATGCTTGTGCAAATCTTCATTAACCCTAGAACTACCCAGAACACAAAGTAAGTTTCCCTAAATGATTTATAAAAACTACAAGATCTCAGACTATGTGATTTCAGTCGATTGTTCTTATAACATGGGCTAAAGTGAATCAATTTCTTTGCACGATTGTAAAATAAACAATTTAAATGGACATTTCGATTTTTCCGTTAGTTCTGTTAGCCGACTGTTAGCCCATTGAAACTCAATGTTGTGTAAACCCAACATTTCATTCGTCATTTTGGTTCGGTGATTTTACGTTATTGAATCCAGTCGTTCATGTTGCACATATGAAGGGGACATTCAAATATTTACTCAATCTATTTTTTATTATGTATTATCCTGGGACGTATTTTCAGATTTTCATAAATTAAAGTATTTGTAAACGCATTTATAAAGTATTTATAAACTAATGTATAAACTCTTTTATTTGCGTCTTTTACGTCATTGTAAGTTGACTTACTAGCGTTCATGTATTTTGCTTCGCAAAAATTATTGACCCAAATAATTTTCTTACTAGTATTTATACTTTGGTACATTTTCATAAATGACGAACAACTATATTACTACAAAAAGAAGGTAGTCAAAAATTTTCTTCAAACAAGGTTTCATTTTCACAAAAATATCGATTTAAAATATTCAGCAGACTCTCATATATTATTATTTACAAAAAGTAGAATTGGAAAATCGGACATATTAGTCTATTCAATAGTATACGCACACGATGAATCTTCAAATTCAGTTTTCTCAAAAACGAACATCATATGACAAAATGTTATTTATATTAGCTTACCACGTGATCGACAATACCATGTACAGTAGGGTGAACCTTAGTTATGCTTGGCCAAAATTATTTCGCAGATTTTTTCACGACACTCCCTAGAATTGCGGCACTGGATGAAAAAATAATATGTGCGAAATTTGAAATTGATCGAATAACGGGAAATACTCCCGCATCGACTTTGAAAATTTTTAAATTTTGTAACTCGTTTTTCTCCACTGCAGTATATTATCAGTATACATATATGTTTATATATTGTTGAATTTTTCTTTTTACGCACAATAACAATATACAAACGAAATGTAATATTGATTTAAAAAAAAAAAATTCGTGACCTAGAAATCTTAAAAATTGACATTTAAAAAATTTCTTTTTCTTTTGCATTATATTTAATTTATTGAACAGTACAACTTTTGTCTAAGAATTGTTTTTATATTTTTATAAGTAGCAAAGATATATACATATACATTATACATATACATAATACGGTACATCATACAAAAAACTATTAAAAGTATTTTTATAGCAATAAAAAAAATCCCTAATGTACAAGGTGAATAGAAATTACAAGTCGCGACTATCATAGCGAGATTCTACATCCTCGGCTTGCTGGAAAGTGCTGTGCGAAAGGTGCCGCAAAATTAACATTGACCTTGAATTTCAAGGTCATAAGGTCAACAATTTTTTTTATTGTATCGTATCCTACTCATCGCAAGGGTAGGAAGTGCAAAAGAAACCATGGGTCAGACCACAATGGTTCCCTTAAACAATTATGATAAAGCTTTTTCATGATCAAATTGATTTTGTTTATAATATTATATTTTCATTCTTCAGTGCAAAATGGAATTTATACGTATAGCGTGCTATTAATCAAGCCGTTGGAAATGATTTCTTTGCACGTGAAATACAATTGGGAACAATATTAAGTGGACACTCTTCAAAATATTATAACTTGTTTAAAATTGGTCCAAAGGACTTGAATTTTTTTTAAATGATAGACCGACTAGTGTGCTAGAGAATGGGTAAGCAAGAATTTGTTTAGATTGCGATTGGTAGGAATCATACAATATTTAAAAAATCATGTTTTATCAACCTTTTTATCTGAGCCTGTAACTCAGCTGTTCAAATAATTAAAAATATAATAATGAAAAAAAACGTAATAATTAAAAAAAAACGTTTTGTAGATTCCGTTAACTTATACTACAATGAGCTTATACTCAAGCTCTCATTTTTAAACGTACGTAGCTCATTGCTATATTAACCGATTTTGATAAAACTTTCAGCATGCATAAAAGTTACCGAAATCTACAAAACGCATTTTTTAAAGTATCGTTACAGGCTCGGACAAAAAAATTGACAAAACATCTTTTTTTAAATTTTGTATGTGATTCCTACCAATTGCAATCTAAAGAAATTTTTATTTACTCATTCTCTAACAAACTAGTCGCTTTAACACCTAAAAAAAATTCAAGTCCTTTGTATCAATTTTAAACAAGTTACGATTATTTTTAAGAGTGTCCACTTAATATTGTTCCCGACTGTAAATAAAATCAGTTTAATAATGAAAAAACTTTATTTTTATCACCTTTTATCCTTGCGATGAGTAGAAGAAGGTGCAATAAAAAAAAATTGTTGACCTTTTTGAGCTTGAAATCAATTTTGTGGCAGCTTCCTTACATCGATCTACACGAAACCGAAGGTGTAGAATGTAAAATCACGCTCTACATTCTAATTTTAATATTTAGTAGTGCACCGATGACTGTTTTCAATCTGTTTGAACGCCAGAGGATCGTTTTCATTGACATTTCAAATTTATCAAGATATTCATGGAAAAAATAAATATTTGTAATTCAAGTTGCCGTACACCAGTGTGCAACGTGAGAATTTATATTACGTCCGCAATCCAGCCGTTTTATTACGGAATAAAATTTTCATTAACACGAGTTGCAAGTTCTTTCAGAAAATGGTTCAAGAACGTTGTGTGTTCGGTTTACGTGACCGATAGTGATTTAACTTCCTAAAAGTAACTATCACGTCGCCCGACTGACTCCTTCGTTTTTGTGTCGAGGAAAACAGACGGAAATCTATTATAAATCGACTTCGTCCGGGAATTGGATTTAAGTTTTTCTCTCCAGGCGTTTTTTTGGACACGGAAAACTTGAAACTCGGGAGGGAAATCGGATTAAAGGATTCCAGTGTAGCTGTTGGATTCTTTAATTCAATGATCGCTGGTAAGAATTCAGAGGAGTCATGTTACGAAGTTTCGTCAACGAAAGTACTTACCTCTGTACGACAATTTACGCAAAACGAAAAATTCAAGTGATCATACAGAGGAGGTCTACTTTCATTTTAATTAACATGAAATAGGTGTCCGAAGTTATATATTAGACTTCGGATGTTTAAAATTTTTAGCAACTGGAACGAAATAAAATCATTTTTTAAATGGGAACACCCTTTGTAGATGTAAAGCAAGTAAACATCGCACTGAATTCTATCGTATTTTATATTCTGGCATTTTTTAAAAAGTTCCATGAGCCACAAGTGCATAAAGATCTGCAGTCTAGTTATCGTTAAAACACGGATTTTATGCATTTTTTATGAAAATGGGTAGGCATAATTCAAAATAGTGAAAAATACATTCTTTAACAATAATGTTATTTTTTAATCATCATTCCATAATTATTAAAATTCATTTTTATTTATTAATTAATGAAATAAATTCTAAATGGTATACTGATTATATAAAAATTGGTAAGTTTAATATATAAAATTAATATATTATTTTCCCTACACTAAAATTAGTAGTGAAAAATATAAATTTATATTTAGCTCCTCGATCTTGCAATTGATATCTTGCATAAATTTTTAGTTTTGCATAAAGATTCGGAGTCTAGTTATCGTGCACACATTATATAATGTTAAGCAACGCTAAAGAGCATGCATCGTCATTCAAGGTCGACAGTTTGAACACTTGTATCAGTCGTGTATTACCGTTAGATACATAAATCAACGATGCTCGATCATTTCCTCAAAGTAAATTATTTTCCATCACGATTGGCTTAACCCAGACCACGAATGACCTTGACTCATAGGTCATAGTACATAAAAAAACATACTATTCCATTTAAAAAAATGAAGGTGACCTTCGTATGTTCTTTACGCATCCACCTACAAAAAGTTACTAACATCAGATCAATGACCCCACGAAACCAAGGAAGTTCCATCTGATGCATTTCTTCCTAACACCAATAGCAGCCGAGTTATTCAAGTGGCCTGTTTCTAGCGCCTCACCCTGTATATAGAACTGCCGCTCAGTCTCCAATCCAAACCTAATCTATACTTCACCGAGATCTAATTTAAATTTAACTTATTGTTAGAGTTTATCTACAGTGTTAAAGTTTGCCTCTTTAAAAGACAATACCTTTTTAAGAGTGTGTCATCAATTTTTACTATCAACAGTATCAATCAATTTACTAAATGAGGTGAAACATAAATTTTGAAAAAATTGCAATAGGTCGGAATTGTGAAGCAAGCGTTAAAAGTTATTCTTAATAACTTTTTTATGTGGGTGTATTGGAAACATTTAAAAAATTCGTGAGGTTTATTATAGGTTTCGCTAATCAATTTCACGCTTTTGCAAATCAGTTTAACTTTTTTATGTGGGTGTATTGAAAACATTTAAAACATTCGTGAGGTTTATTATTAGGTTTTGCTAATCAATTTCACCCTTCTGGAAATCAGTTTAACTCTTTTGTATTTGAAATTAATTTGCAAAAGGATGAAATTGATTTACAAAAAGGTGAAATTGATTTGCATAAAGTTGAATTTGACTTGCAAAAGGGTGAATTTCAAGTGCAAAACCTATATTTATAAAAAAATATGTGGTAAATATTTAGAAAAAATGAGGTATCCTCTTTCGAAGAATGGATAGGATAGGATTTTCGTATCCAGTTTATATCTAACGAATCTAACAAGTACAGTGTATCCACTATTCAATTCTTCTAGTAGCGTACCTCGTTCATTTCTCACCGTGTGCCTCGGAAAGTAATTTTATCGGATGGTAAACACGTCGCGACGCTTGAGACGGTAACGAAAAAGTATCTCCGTTCCCGTACAAACAATACCAAACCTCGAAACTTCCTGCTAACCCCATCGAAATTGCAGAAACTTTCAATGAAATCCGTCGTAATTCACTCCGCAGTAAAACCGTGAATGAGTTTCAAACGTCTTCCTGTCAAAGGCAAGTCGTACAGTACCGATACTAACTACCGAAAAACTGTAGCAACTATGGCGTAATTTTAGAGCTTTTCTAGGGGCTCCGTTGCCATACGTAATTTGTTAGATTTATGTGAGATTTTATATATATAGATTACAACGAATGACAAACGAAGGATTGTGTAAACAACAACGAGCTGCGATGACGGTCACTGACGAACAGAACAGAACAGAATGGGACCACAGCCTACTCTACTACTAGCCGTGCTGAAGGTAAAAATGGCAACACCGCGAGATTCCGGTTGTCATATACAATATATCAATATACCTAACCCAACCTACTCTACCAGACTCCCAGTCTCCCCTATCGGCCTCTCAGTTTCCCGCATAGTTTTGAAATGTAAACATCAATGTGTAGTACACTTTGTGTACTTATTGTTATGTACTATAGCGAATTTAAAAAATAAAAAATTGCAATAATGGAGATAAGTATTATTTATTAATTTTTTAGATCTTTATCTTTGCGTGTAGACCATTTACTTAATAGAATCTATTCCATCTATGTATATCTGTTTCATTTATTACTATACTATTAGAACATTTTAATAGTATCATATCTAAATTTTTACAAAAGTTGAAAAATAAGGACCACCCTGATGTATATGGAAAAGTTGTTCGGAATGATGACCTTGATGACATATTTCAAGGTCAGTCTATCTTCACGCTATTTCCATAATATATTACGTATCGTGAAAAATCTCGCATGTTCAGTGATAAATAATAGCGGGCTAGTATCATTGTTTCTCATGTTTCGAAGAAAAATCGCGTGGGTCGTTTCAACGGGAAACAATTTGGATCAGCGAGCGGTGGTTGCGGCGCGGCGCGGCGCAACAAAAGCAACAGTTTGCTCGTAAATACTGGGTCCATTAGATTCGCAAAACGTAGGCGAAGAAGAGCGCGGCCTCCCGGCCTAGCGCGGCGTGTCCCGTGTTAAAATATTAATTACGGTTTGCGAGCATCTTGGGGATATTGCGAGGACACAGGGCGTTAATCGACTGGACTCGTCGCGATGCGATGCGATCGGCCACCACCGGCGCGGCGCTTTGCCTTGACGACCGTAATCACTTGGCTCTGGTTTCGTCGACGCCGGTATAGTCGGGGCACGTGTCCTACTTTCCCGGAAAATGGCTGTTGTTGTCGACGGTAGCGTCGAAGGTAGCGAATTCAACCGGTTATCCCCGGTGTGCGATCGCATTTCAAATCGTCCTGATGTTTGCATGATTTCCAGCGTCCTTGTGCTCGCTCGAGGGCTACGGAGATGCGAGCTTCCAGCAGACGAATTATGTTTGCCGAAAGTCGGGGTGGGTCGCGTCGGCTTTACTTCTCCTAGCCGCCGACGCTGCCGTCGACGTTATTCGTACAGTGATTAATTTTGATGAAAGTTTCGCGGGGCTACGTCGCATCCGCGAATTTAACGATTCACCGCCATGCAACCGTTGGAGTATTAAGAAAACGTTTCACTTTAATTGAGAGGATTGCGGTCTGGAACTCGCCGACGAATTACTATGCCTGCTGTTTTCGTTCAGGCACGGCGCGGAGAGGAGAGGCGGAAATCCTAAAGGTCGATTTATACTGTCCGTACGGACACGGAATGTATTATACATAGAGGGCGTCTCACCCGATTTTGACATCTTGGTTTCTTCGTTGATGTTAGTCCTACCGAAAAATGTTTCAGATAAGAATTGAATGGTGCTGAGTGGGGCATAATTTGGTATTACAGTAATTCTTTAATCGGTATCCGGGGTCGCCTGTGCAATCGCAGTCTAGTGCCTACCCACTCCACTGCCGGCCAACGCAGCGCCGCGCCGCAGGGCGGCGAATGATCAAACTTCTTAATTTTCATTATTTTTTATGGGACTTTCAGTAGCTTCTTTTGGCATTTTTCTGATTAAAACAAGACCAAACATGATACAATTTCA
The DNA here is from genome assembly GCA_028455805.1 of Lasioglossum figueresi. Lineage (NCBI taxonomy): Eukaryota > Metazoa > Arthropoda > Insecta > Hymenoptera > Halictidae > Lasioglossum > Lasioglossum figueresi. The sequence goes on along the minus strand of CM052196.1, from coordinate 619,687 downwards.
ATTGCATTTAGTGGTTTAATCGACGGTGAAAGTTTCGGTCGCAACGAAGAACAGCGTATGGGACATTCTTTGAATTGTGCTGGCGACTTCGACTCTCCGCGTCGCGTTAGTAGTGGTTCACACCGATATACCAAGGCGAGATCAGATTACAAAGTTGAGGGGGGGGGGGGGGGGGGATATTCTTGGCCGCATCTATCGTGTAGGAATTGTCGCGTCTATAGAGGATTTACTGTAGAAGCAACGTGGCGACGACGTCAGACGACGGTACGTCAGAGTGAGGGCCGAACCACCGGAGGAGAACGTTCCACGGATCCACGAAGTGTTGCCAGATGATATCCAAACTGATACCATTCCCCCTCTTCCTTTTCTCCTTCCACTATCCCACTCCACTACCATGACCACATTCCAGTGTCTCCCACTAAGACCGTAGACTGGTCGCGCGGTCGCGCGACGTGTCTGGTCATCAGAGAGGGGGTACCTGTATTCCCCTCGATTTTCTCGATCTGGCAGAACTGGATCCACGATTCTGACATCAATGGCCGCGCGTCTCGCTTCCCGTGGCGGTCTTAGTTCTCCCAGGCGCCACGAATAGAGCCAGAACTGACTCGAGAACTATGACCGCTACGGAAAGCGAGACGCGTGGCCGGGTCGAGGTGGCGTAACCTTCGAAAATCGGCCGTCGCGAGGAAATAATTCCGAGCCCTGGTACAGATATCTTTAGTAGCGAGCGTATTACAATAGGAGTCGCGCAAAGTCTAAATCAGGCGTGGACATTTTTGCCTCGATTGAGGCGAGACCGTCCACACCGTAGCGCCCACTGTCTCCCACCAGCATCCGTCGTTACTATGAAGGAAGGACGCGCTTCGTCCGTCGCAAGCAGTGCACAGGCCTCGTGCATCGGAGCTGCGACGAACGCCACCGAAAGGAAGCTTGGTGGGAGAAGCAGGCGTTTGAGGGGCTTCAGCCGTGCCCACGCCTGATCTGAATAGAATCAATCTTGTCTTTTTTATAAGGCAACATGTACCGCTTACCTTTAAGGCTCGGTAGGTTTAGTGTCAACAGTGTTAATACTTTATTCTAGAGAATACGAAGCTTCATCGATTGGTGCAGAAAAAACTGTACGATCCCATTTTAAAAAAATACTGATGACCTTCATATTCTCTTCTACGCATCCACCTACAAAAAAAGCTCACAATACCAGAGTACGTATCTCTCGAAATCATTGAACCTTTTATAAACGTTCTTCGCTGCGAATAATAATGACGAAACTCGTGGTGATAATATCTGGTGAACCACCCTGTATAATGGAGCAGTTTTGCATAAGCAGGTGCACCCAATAGCAGTTGTTAAAGCTGAAAGCTAGAACCTGACTATAATAAGCATATTTTTCGATCAAGATGATTGTGAACTGCATATTCGGCGCATTCCTATCATACTATGCATCTTAATCTATTTGCGATCCTCTGGCCCATTCAATTGGGTCCCGACAAATCGTTGTGCAGAGCTGTACAATGGCTCTTTCATGCACCGGAGAAGAAGAAAAATAGCCGAGCATTTCAAAAATATTAATCTCAGAACTGTTTGAAAGCCTGGGTTACATCCTGTGCATAAATGGAATCGCCGAGCTAGAATCTGGCTGGGTTCGAAGAGATGGCAGGACAATGTAGCGCTTTATCAAGATTCAAGTGCTCCATCCTCTTAAAGTATCATTTAACCGATACGCCGAGTTTCTTTGTCTGGAATGTTTCATTGACTCTGAAAAAGCTTTATCAAGCTGTAGACTGATGTGAATCGCGACAGGCCTGTAATTCACCTGTGAAATACAACGTAATTTACCGTTAACTTATGGTTAAGTCGAGCGCCGGCGCGCTTGATTGTTGCGAAGGAGATCGAGTGTTGTTCCTGAAATCCAGGCGACAACATTTATTTTATCAAGCCGACGCGACGCAACAATTCGTTTCGTTATTAATTATTTTATTCCATCATTCTACCAACGCTATTGATTCTCTGATTTGCAAATATTTCATGCTACTTTCTGTTGCAAGTTAGTGGGTTTAAGTTAGGCACAACTACGTGTTTGTCTTTGAATTTAATAAATATATACATATATACATGCCAAATTTTGTTAATAACTGCACAATAACGCAGAAAGAACAATAAAAAGTATAGAAATATCAAAATAATTGATTTCTATTTTTTTTAACTACGATGCACTATGATATATCAGGCATGTCCAAAATTTGCTCGATCGGAGGCATATTCGAGGGAGACGCCCACTTCTTCCGCCCGCGTGTTTCGCCCTCCGTAGCGACCGTAGTCCGCGGAGCTCCTCAGGCCCGTACGTACCGTATGCCGTATATGTAAAACAAAAGAAAGTAGGCTCATTTGGATTGGACATTTCCATGCTCACTCTATTATTTTTCAATGTAGTGGAATTCTGTGCGAACTCTCGTTTATCGTTGACCTTATAAATCACCTCAGCATATTAAATTTAATATGCTATTTCCGAATTGTGTAGCCAATGTAGATTCGTTTCGTAGGAAGCAGTACCGACTTGAATCTTGTCAGAGAGGCTATTCTTTGGAAGTTCTATCAAACGGTTTGATCAAAGATCAATTTGGTTTCGGGGCACTATACCCTTTTTCAGTCTGCCGATAGAATATTTCGCTCGTTCAAATTTTTGTAAATATCGGCATCCAGAAGATTTTCTAGAGAAAAGAGGAAATTCTTGTTAGAAGAAGTAACTGTTTAAATTTAAAAGAAAAATATAATTCAAAACATACGTTTTTTATCATTTTTGACTTTGTTATGAGCCAGGGCCGCGAGCAGAACGAGTGGCTGGCGAAGGGTTGTTACCCTGGAAATATGATCTCTATTTGTTAGTTAAGGTAAGCGGACGAACCCAACGGGACATTGGGGAGCCGCTAGGATTATAGACAGTGAGGACGAACCTGATGCGATTGTCAGGGAGCCTCTAAGAATGGAGTCAAAACGCAGACGAACCTGATACGATTGTCAGGGAGCCTCTAAGAATGGAGTCAAAACGCAGACGAACCTGATACGATTGTCAGGGAGCTGCTAGGATGCGGACGAACCTGATGCGATTGTCAGGGAGTCGCTAGGATGTTGGATAAGAGCACAGACGAACCCGATACGATTGTCAGGGAGCCGCTGGGATAGTATAGTTTGGTGAACGAATCCAATGCGAGATTGGGGAGCCACTAGGTTGGATAGTTAGCGGGCCTCGTAACAAGTACTGTAAAGTCGATATTACTGTCCTTTGTTTATACCAGGTTCTATGTCGTGTGCCTACTCGCTCCACTGGCGGCCGTCGCCGCGCCCGCGCCGAAGGCGGCGATGATTGATCTCGGCTCGGGTATATCGGTGTAAACACCACGCATTGACTCGAATGAATCGAAATGTTCAACTTTCTTAATTTTAATCATTTTTTTAATGAAATTTCACTATCGTATTTCTGGCATTTTTCTGATTAATATAAGACCAAACACGATATAATTGCAATTGTATTTAGCGGTTAAATCGACGATTCAAGTTTCGGTCGCAAGGAAAGACAGTGTATTGGAAAGAAAGAGACACTCATTCTGTCCTTCTCTATGTTCGGCTTCTCCTTTGAATTTCATTCTGTCCTTCTCTATGTTCGGCTTCTCCTTTGAAGTAACAAAAATACGATCAAACATACCAACCTTACTGTCCACCATAAATACGGTTGTTGGACAGTAATATCGACTTTACTGTATAATCTAATTGATACAATCCGACCGGTAAGATTGTATCGTGGAGGGACGTTCAATTACTCGATTAGGATTGTGGAACGATAATTATGGGTTTAGTAATCTGTACGAAATATTCAATGAACACAGATATATTCAAATCATAAGAACGTGTTACATTTGTGCAAATGTCGCGATCGAATGAAGATGAGTTGAAAGAAAGGTATTGTTACCTAAACTAAGATGCTCGGTTTTGACGCACTGGCAATGCGGGGGTCTCGTAGCGACTTTAGAAATGCCTAATAGATTTTATACCGGACTCGCGGAATCTATACGGTTAACGTTGATACGAAGGGGAACTTGAGCCCGATCTCACTGGTAATTGACTCTACGAGATACAGCACGACGCGACACTATTCGTGACTAGGAAAGTACTAGCCCCAGAGAACAGAAATGCAAGGGCTTGTATACCCCTGCAACGACAGGTGGTATTTGTCAGAACCCTTGAAATTAACGGATGGTACTTGTCAGTACCCCCGAGTGATATTCGTATTTTGTCAACGTCCAGTTGTGGTCGTACTTATGTTTTGGTTTTAAACTAAACAGATATGTGAATTTATCTAGGATGGCTCTGTGGGTTTATCTAGGACGGTTCCTGCGAGAGATGATCTTGAACATCTGTTCGTCAACCGTAACAACTTTATAATTTCATTCACAGGAGAAATGACATACAATGACGTATTTAAAGAAATTGCAATATTGGATAAACAGCTAGCTACAACAGCACATGTATCGACTACCAAAAAATATTTCAAAGGAAGCACAAAAAAAATAAGAACTACCGGAAATAGTCAGCCACACACTGTGGAAGGAAAATTTGAAAGATGGAACGTCGACCTGAAAAGATGGTAAATGGAACCGGACAGACTAAAGGAACGGAGAAGCACTATATCACCGTGTCTACAAATGTCACCGTTTGTTTCTCTCAGGGCAAAGATACAACGATTCGGAGAACGACTCAGGTGGCACGTGCACCGCCGACCGGCGAACTCGCATAATTCCCCGGAGATTTTATCGAACTTAACGAGCGCATCTACCAGAAAATCAACTGCGGCATTGGCGATCGTCCTAGATCACCGGGCACGACCTTAATTTGCCACTTGAGCCTCGATGTGAACACTTGATAAGAAGACGGCTACCCGAGAGTGTATTAACGAGACCCCGTGCCTTCCTTCAAGATTACGATCAACCATGTATCGTGCCTCTCCGCCGCTTTGTTTTAGGCGAAGAGAAACTTTTCGATGGGTGACGAGGCTGTCGGCAACCATTATTACCTTCTTATCGTCGCGACTGCATAGTTTCCATCTTCGAGTTGGCGAACAAGATTATACGCTGGCAATATAAAAAGCAGCGCCAATAATGTATCGTCGATTTCGTTGTACGCGCGTAGATGGAAAAGATCGGTGAACTCAAATTTTCTCACTTCTGTCACTCCTGACTTGGTTACTTTAACACTGGATTTACGGGACTCGTCGAAATGACGGGTTCTAATAACCTTAATTTGCGATTATTAAGTCGGTATATTCATTTCCAGGATTACAAGGGTGCGAGATTCGCGTTCTCATTTATCGATAATACAAAAATGGGGGTTTTCAGTAGTCAAGAACGCTGGATAAAAGATCGATCTAGGGCGCTATCGCCCTCAAAAGTCCTATTTTTTCGTTTAGAAAGCGTAATTCTCATTATTCGGCAGCATATCGACAGCCACGATAGACGGCAGCACCGAACATGCTGCCGAATAATGAGAATTACGCGTCGTAAACGTAAAAGCAGGACTTTTGAAGCAAATACGTCTCTAGATTGATGTTTTATCTAGCGATTTTAACTACTAAGAAACCCCGTCTTTGCATTATTAAGTAATCAGGAGTGGAATCCCGGACGCTTGCAATCCTCAATACTGTGGTGACGAACTTCACGTTTTCAAAAAATTAATTAATAACTTTCACGTCAGAAACAATTGTGATCGGTTTCAAAATATTCGCGGATGGATCGAGAATGATTTTAAACGAGATCTCGTTACTCGTCTTTCTTCACCTGATAAACGAATTTAAACATCCTCGAGGAAAAACGAGCACGAGAGAACCAATTCTGCATCCGCCTCCGATTCCTTTCTTTGCAGCTCTTTACCTGTTCGCTTCAGGACACCACGACCTTTTCCTTTCCATTCTTGCATTTTCCTCTAGAATAATGACCTCTGAGTGGCAGGAAAATAAATTGACCGTCGAGAGGTCTGTGGTCTTGGTATATTTTATTGAGTACTAACAAAAAAACGTTTCAGACAACAAGCAACCACGATCCACGTCAGGAATTGGCTAATCTTGAAAAAAATTATTTACATACTCGCGACGGCCGAGTTTCCAAGGCTACGTCCCTATGACCCGACGCGGCGCGGTCGCGCGTCTCGCTCTCCGTGGCGGTCTTTGTTCGGTGCTCCTCAGGCGCGTTCCATACTCGCTATTCGCATTCTAGGCCCGCTGGAGGACTCGTCGGTAGGGCTATCTAGCGAGCCCTGCCTAAAGGTACGTGTCCGTGCGACTGTCGGCACAGTCTTAAACCACAGACGAAAATGCGAGCCGAGTTCGAGTCTAGTCGAGTACTCGCATGAAGCATGAGTCGCTCGCTTCGTGCGAGTACTCGACTCGGCTCGCATTTCGCGGGTACTCGCACAGCCCTAATTCCTATATCTCGTCTGTGCTTAAACACAGACTTAAGATTAAGTTTGTGCTTAAGATCAGTACAGGCATTGTAGTTTATGGGCTTTTCTATCTAGGTACCGACGAGATACTGTTAAAGACTGCCAGCCCCTGTGCTGTTCAGCGAGACGTGGAACTGGGCGCGAGTGGGCGCGGAGATAACGTGGAATTTACAGTGATCTGAAATACCACGTCGCTAAAAGTTCAACCACCGACGAAAATAGTATCAAAATAGTGCCAAAACATCGTCCAAAATATGGCGGAGAATATAACATTGAATAACAATCAATATGGTTTCGTGATGATTGGCTTCTCACCGATGCGTCGCGACGAGAATCTTCTCAGTGGTCTTCTGCACCGACGAAATGCCGTCGGTGGCCTTCTGTTTCTCTGATTGGAGCCAGAATATAACCTAGACTTGTTTAGATTTCATGTACGATTCGTTGGTGAGGCATAAGATCTGTCGCGTTTCAATAGTTTTTACCTCGCCGACGATATCAGCTAATCAGTAAATAAAAAGCATATCGGTAAAACTCGCCGTGTCGGTAGTTCATCGAAATGGTTATTATTGTCGTGTGGGCCATCATATCCTTCTATTCTAATATCAAACCGTTACCCAATTCCTTTGTCTTCCTCGCTGTTCAATTTCAAAGTCCCCAGTCCTTATTCCTTCCGAAACCGATGGCCCACCACACTATAAAAAAGTTCTCGATCGACCGATCATCTGTACTTCTACTCTCTGCTTTGTTATATTATACTCTGTTCTACTTTTGTTAATATTCACCTCTTTTTCCCTGTCGATCCTCTATTGTTTCCTTCCATCTATTTTCCTTCGAGACGCACCTCGTCTCACCACGGCTATAGTCTGCACACCTAATTTTTTTACAGTAAAGTCTTGATCTGACTCTTAATCATACTGTATTTCAACATATTTCTGTGCCCACAGATCGATTCTTTGAACATTTATGTATAAAAAAGTGTAAGGTAATAATTCTCGTTTATGAATTATTTTGAAATTACATATTGTGGTATCCCATATATTTGAAGTAGGAATTGTTGATTTTCCTAATCTTATGCTTCTAGTAATAACATTTCTAGTAATTTCTTGTCCTTCAGTTTTGCTTTTAATATTGTAAACCTTAAAAACAAACAGTAAAACATCGTATGAAATATCTGCTTAACTTGGAATACGTTCGGTGCAGAATGTAATAATTCATGATACATCATAATCGGTATGGTTCCGTGACGATTTGCCTTCTCACCGACGAGAATCTACTTATTGTCAGTGGCCTTCTGTACCGACGAGATCACGTCGATGGCCTTCTGTTTCTTACTCCAGCCAGAATGCATCCTAGAGGGCGTAAGAAAACACCGAATTGTTCGAGCGACACGATCTCCCATAAGGCTGACAGTTTTTAACAGTATCTCGTCGACGGTGACCGGGTGACCGTAGTCGTGCCTTGGAACCTTCTTCTCAGGCTCGCATCGATACAATGTCACCAGTTCGGACCCATACGAGATGGCGCCTTGCCACCACCTACAATCGCGTTGTAGCGAGCGTTTCGCTATCGCTCCTACGGGACAGTGTAACGGGACAGCGCTCCTACGGGACAGTGGAGCGGGTAGCTAATCGATTAGTGACAGGTTATTACCTGTGATTTACATAAATACAACTACATTTTGTACCTAGTTTAATTTCTTGTAGGTACTTCGTAGTTCATATTTGTCTTACACACTATTTCTTTCCAAACGTACTGTCCGACAGTTTGTTCGATTTTGGCATATTATTCTGCAAGGCTGGACGTAAGCCACATATTAATAAAATAAATATGAGAAAACGTTTAGGGTTGACAAAAAAAATATGTTAATTCCACTGTCAATGTGGAAAAATATAATTTGGAGCTACGAAAGGAAATTTGAATTGCGGCAGTTAAGGACTACCAGCCCCTGTGCACCGACGAGATCGATATTTATTCTAGCCGCGGATGATTCTTACCGCTGTCCCCATAAGACGCAATGCTAATTCCGGCAAGATTCATCTGCTCCCTTCGCCGCTACGTCCAGTGACGCTGGAAGTGAAAAGTATGTGGCGCCACCTGTGTGAACGAGTTGAACTAAAATGTGGCGAACAGTTTGAGCGTTTTGCCACTACGTCCAGTGGCGCTATTTCGAGATTTTCGCGGCAATGGTATGTGGCGCCATCCGAGGATATGAGTCGAACTAAAATTTGGCTAACAGTTTGAGCGTTTTGGCGCTGTACGGAGGCCTTTCAGGAGCAGATGAATCTTGCCGGTATTATTGGCATTACGTTTTATAGGGAGAGCGGCAAGATGGAATAAATATTGAATATTAACACGATTCTCTAACAATACAGACTTAAGATCAGTTCACACATTGCATGTAGTCAAATGAAGATAAACATTATCATTTATTAGTAAAATCCTTTTATTCGCTATATGTACATCTCATAAAATTAGACGACATTCGTTGTTTGAGAAAGTGAAACATATATAAAATCAATCAATTACGCAATTAAGAAACCTGTCGATCTCTCAAAATATTTGAACATCTGTTTAACAATTAATATATGCATATTACAAATAATTGTACACATGACAATATAAAATACAGATTAATTTAATATACAAACTATACATATATTATCATTGCACTTATAATAACACAAATAAAAAAGAAAGCCACCATTCCTACTTATTGCACGAAACAGCATACATAAATTGCCATAATGTATATACTAATCTACTACCTTGCGTTTCGAACAAAGTCTACCGTATCCAATTCTATATAGTTCTCAAGACTAGACATATACCTATACAAAAATACCGTAATTCTGGCTTCTCTTGAATTTTCACAGTGTCTCTAACTTGTGCTCGATTACAAACTTCTCTAACAATAAGACAAACTAACAAAACAGAGACAAACATACAGTGTTTTATCCGTAGCTAATAGTGTAGCCCATAGAGATCATCAGAGTTTCTTTGATAGCAGGATGCAGTTGTCGTTCTATAAACTTAGTGAGAGCCTGGCTAGCTCCTCTGAGGAACACGTCCTCCATTTCTCTAGCTACATGTTCTTTCGACTGCCACCCTCTGCTATCATTTTCCAAATCAAGTGGAAATATACTATCCAACTGATCATCAGCATACAACTGTCTCTTTTCTTTCGGATCCTCTCCGTTCCGATAGCTATTCTCTCTTTTAAAATTATTTTTCGGCTCGCTGTCGTTCAAGCTCCGTAAAAAATTCTCCGTTCTATTCTCCAAGGTATTCCGATGATCGGTAGTGCAATTGTTAGTCTCGTTCGTTCTCGATCTCTTGCTGGACAACGCTCTTGCGAAATCCTGCGGCGTGATTGTCTCCATGGATCTAGAGATCCTCTTGTGATCGCCGGTTTCCTGACCGGTTTCGACAGATCCTGGAAAGTGGCGAACGCTCGACCAGCCTTCGAGGACATCGGATTCGGACAGGGACCTTTTGTCGCGAGACAACGACTTGGTCAGCCACACGTTCTTCCGCCAAATGCCCAATTTTGAAACCGGCGGGCTCAGGAAACGAGAATGACGAGTCTCGTTCGGTATCACGACATCCACCTCTTTCGACACGCCTATCAGCTGACGGGGTTCCGCTGCCTCGTAATCGTCGTTCTGCGTTACAGGCACAATGTACTGTAAAACATGTTAAAAAGATCATTTGTTAAAATCAATGGTACATTTTCAATTTATTAAAATCGTTAAAAAGGAAAGAACATTTTACTTGGCTCCTGTTTCTTACGATCGATACCCATTATTTTTATTTTGCCTAGACGGTTCTTTACCTCGTCTCGAGGAGGATTGTTAAATGGCGGCCACTTGTCTTGTCTCTTAATTTGCTTGTCCAACCTTCTAGCCTGGCAGCCATAAGCGTAAATCGATGCGAATCTCGGCTCGAGAAAGCTGGACTCGGTTCGAATTCTCATCTGTCCTCTGCCTCTAGCGATTGGACTGGTTAAGAAATCGATTCCCGCGCGTCTTAATCGTAGATTCATCCTGCAGGACTCGGCTGGGATCGGTGGCTGATGATCTCGAGGCATGAGAGATACCAAACCGGAAACGGAGAGGTCGTTGAACATCACGCGGGTTTGCAGAGAATTGTTGTTCGGCTCGTAGACGCATTTCTCCACCCTGGCCCATGGGGATCCTGTGTCTCTGGCGCCTTGCGGTAGCTGAAAATTACAGGAACAACAGCTTAGAATTTCGTAAAGCAAAGTACATTGTACCGCCCTAAGTAATCTCCGTGCCTCACAAGTTGTCCCTCGAGATGGTACAGCACGCTTTAGCCAATAATTCAACTAGAACCAAAAGTGCCGCATTGCTTTCGAATTCCTACCAGGAGACAACTTGCGAGGCACGCAGAACAGTCCTTTTCAATTGCAGATACGGTTTTACGTGTGAAATGAAATGACTGTACCGAAGGAAACGCGATACACGTTCTAAACCGGCTGCGGCCTAGCAGACATTAATGCGATTTGCGCAATAAATATTACTTTAACAGCAATCCGGGAGACTGACATCTCAAGTGGTGCAGAACGAAGTTCTTGCTGATAAGACGCGCCCGGTTCCTCCTCCTCCAGTCGATTTCTTCTGCTGGAATCTCTATGGAGCGCATCCAAGGCACGTTCCAGCCTTCCACCGCAGGCCTCCCAGTTGGCGATGCTTGTGCGAGCGAACCTGATCGACGATAACACCAGCAACAACGGTGCGGAAAGCTTGAGTGCCAACATCACCTGTGAACACGACAAATACGATCAGAAAATAAAAACGGTTGTGGAGAATTCGAGGAAAAGTAAAACGGAGAAATTGATGAACAGTCGCTGAAAATAGAGAAGATGCATCTAGTTGATGCCATCTACGTGGCCAGTGCCATTAAAATATCTTCACCGGGCATATCCTGTAGAAACTCAGTGAATTCGAGCCGCTGAAACAGAGCATGAATGCGTCTTCCTTCCGTCTGTTTCAGCGACAATCGGGTGAAAACCAGGAAGCATAATTCGAACGGCGCTTGTTCAACACAAGCCAAGCCGTCTCTATTGTCCTGCTCGATTGTTATTAATTCTATGCTATCCTATCGCCGTGATTCTCATTGATTTTAGGAAGCTCGTTAACACTGCGAATATCTATCACGTAGTTCTCCTAATTCAACTGCGAGAATTTTCTATAACACCCAACACGAGCTCCCAAGTTTTTATTCAACATCCTTCAGTTTCCCTTCTGCTCGGCGAATAATTGTTCGAATGCTCTTTGATCTTTCGCAATTCTGCTTTTGTTTTCTCCGCGAGATGTTCGTCGATTGCAACGAAATTGCGTTGTGAACTTTTTGCTTTCAAACAAGGTTAAATGCTTAATTAGTTTTTGTAAGCCAAACGATGACTTCCACGTTACTATATTCATTTTACCGGGCACGCGGTGCGTGCACACCGTTGCGGAAAACAATGCAGAATTTCCCAGAGGCGCAACGCGCGAGAGAGTTCCCCAATTTCCTAATTGGCCGATATTGAAACGCAACAGGACTGCATACGCTTACACGAGCGGTGCCGGAGGAGGTGCAACAACGTAACGCAATACTTTTTACGACTCCAGATACGAAATCTCATCATTGTTTCCCGAGGAGTGAATGAATCTCTGCCGAATAAGGCCAGTGTTCCACTTATTTTTGTATGCTAATACACAGCGAGAACGGAACAACAACTTCGGTGAGTCCAGATTTCGTTGCCAGACGATTTTCACGGTTCGATAACCGACACGAGGGATTTTGTAACTTTTTCTCGCGAAAACATTGTTTCTGTTCCGGATCGGATTTTTTTTCACGGATCGAATCGTCGAATAAAGCTTCTCTCCTCTTAAAAAGAAAACGTAGACCTAGACATTGCTAATGTGTATAGTAATAAATACAATGAGCTAGCAGATATACTGAGGAATTACCACGAATTTAGAATTGTTATCAATTAAGACTTTTCTCGATTTACTCCAGTTTCATTTTAACACTTTAATTACTTCTAATACAGCTGGCCAACGTCTTCGATCCAAAAGCAATCGAATATCAACGTCCACAAAACAATTTAAAAAATCATTTGAACCATAAGCAGATCGATTAGAAGCTTCTCAAGGAAAGTATTGAACAAATGCAAAATCTAGACCAGTACAGTCTCGTCATTTCTATAAGCTAGGACAAACTTCGAATGCAGCTTCGAATGATCGATAGTTTGAACGTTAATCGACAATACGCTCTTCAATGATCAGCTGTATTCGCGAAGAAATGATCGGACGCCACTACAGGTGTTTTTCAGCAAGTCTAAAAAAGAAGATTCTAGTCAACTATAGATGCAGCAAAAGGAAAGCGTTTCAGTGATAATCAGCAGGCGTGAAATGCGAGTCGCGAAAGTGAAAGACGTTGATTGATTTTTTCGGTACTCACTGGTGACTCGATCTCGCGATTAATCGAGTAGAAACAGGTGTTAAAGGAGTCTCGGTGTTCCTCCGTGAAACGGGAAGAAGAACAGGGTCTTCAGCTTGCGCCTTCGGGGCAAGGCAGATCGAATAACAATGAAAGTGGCTGGATACGCGCCGCGGCTCCTACTCCTGCGTCTTCCTTTCCTTGTTCTTCCGGCGGCGCGTAGAACACGCTCGAAAGCCGCGAGCTTGATCGTAGCATCGCGTGAGATCGCCGCCGTGAATTAACTCTTTCGTAATTTACAAATCAACTGGTAACTGCTCTGTGCGCACCATCACCTGCAAACGGATCGAGAAATTTCATTTTCAATTGTATGAATTTTCTCGGCCTCAAATATGTACAACAAAGTATATTTTTGTATATAACATCATGAACAATTGGGCGTGTTTTACACTAGGTTTGCGAAACGCGTCGAAATGACGTTGTAATACTTTTAGTTTTCTAGTTATTCTATTTATTTTTTAACATTTTCCATAACACTCTAAATATCTAACCCTTTGCGCGGACGAATGTCATCGCATTGACGGCATCGTGTATATATACATCGTGTATATATATATATATATATATATAGTATATAATATTTTAATTTAATATTTAATATTTTAATTAAATCTTCGTCCGCAAAGAGTTAAACGTGTTTAAACAACGCTCGAGAGAATACTTGTAAATCGTGTCTTATAACTGTCGAATAAAGCAAGGGAGATGTATAGGTACACTAGGTACGCTCGAGTATGTAACTGACCCGCGTCGCCTATGACGGTCCGATAGTGACTGAGAAAGTCATTAATCATGAGGTTACACAATGTCATTGTATATGTTTCTGGAACAGAACAGGTGTGTACAGTACAATAAGCTGTTCGAACGCACCGAACGGAACAGATTTTATTTACTGTTATCCGTGAGTTGGCAAATACATAATTGACCGTTCAAACAATTACCTGGGAACCTAAAATGCAACGGAAATATACTGAAAACATTATCGTCTTTCGATATTATCTGTTGAAATAAGAAAAGGTTCGATGTTTCACTTAAAAATGATGCAATTCGTTGAGTCCGTTCAACTTTGGATTGAAGCGAAATGTAACAACAATGGCGACAGTTTTAATCACGTGATGCATCTCCCATTCGTTCATTTGGCGCCTCTAATAGGGGCGACATGTTTTTAAAAAACCTAAAACTCTTATTAAAGATTATTTATATTAATGATGATTGACAACAACGAAGCAACTTTATCTGTACTTTTTCTTTGCAAATTGATCTTTTATCGGATTGAGATTACTAATTTTCAGCATTTCTTTTTCTCAAAGTATAAATCAGCGTTGTATACACCATACGCCCCTGAAAAGAAAGTCACGTGGTTCGTGATGTGTCGCATGTCGCATCTCGATATAATCACGAAATTTTCTGTCGATACTGGAAATCACTGAAAATCGACTAGCGAACTTTAGAACAGTCGATTGTACCTCTCTGTTCCATGATTCAGAATCAAAATAAAAATAATACAGAAATTTCTTTATTGCGAGTGTCACTCGGAGACTTACGAGATAACTATGATTGTTCGCTAAAACACTGTGGATGCATGTGAACGTGTATAAATTCATCGAGATTTGGATGCGTCTGTTTCGCAAATATATATCTATCCTCTCTGTATATATATATATAATATATATATATATGTATGAGAGACGTGCGTGCAGTTTTTAGGTTATGTACATAAGATGTTTTCCCCTAATAGAAGGAACTTTTGTTTATTTGTCATAGTTTTAGGTGAAGTGCCAATATCTTTTTCTTCATGTTCTCAGTAACAAATAGACTGCGGATATTTATGGAAATTATTTTCCAAACTATTCTTTATTAACATTTATACGTGTTTTCGTGAACCTGTTAACCGGATGTTTTTCCGGCCATGAAATAATATGTTAATATGCGATCTAGTTTATGTTACAGGTATTAGGATAAAATTAGATCGGAGAATGGAAACGAAAAATAATTGGTTAACAGGTTAAAGTCTTTATATTTACGTATATGTATATTATATGCCAACATGCTTGCTAGAAATTCATAAAATCTGCAGTCTACTAAGAAGAAATCGCTACTAACTCTCTTTCATTTATTTAGCTCAGGCAATAGTCGTCTTTGGACATGCGGACGAAGGAGAAATAGCGCAGACAATCCTGTTCGAAAATCCAGATCAAAAATTGGATTCCAAGATAGAACCCCCAGAATCTAAAAACCCAAACGAAGAATCTGAATCTAAATCCGACGCTGAACCTGTGATAACTTCTACGGACGCTATAATAGTAAAGCCTGAAGAAGTAAATGCAACCATTGAAACGAATGTAACGTTAAACAATTCTTCTTCGAATGTAACTAAAGTGAATTGTTTAACAGACGCGGTTTATGGACCGGTAGAGGTGAGATATCGAACCAATAAAGTATCGTCTGTGTAAAATTTGCAGGTACTATTCGTAATTTGATTACAGATCGTCAACGCGACTAGTTTAATGAAGTTGTTGATCTTGGAGCCTGGACCACCGAACAGAAGCAGGAATAACAAAGAAAATAAACCCTGGTATCAGGTACCGGGAACATGTATAATAGTATTATTTTATGCAAGATGGTGTGTATTTAGTAGCCAAGCCGCACCACATTTTAACGCATTGCCACGTTCGTTTCCACACATCAAAGCAGTGGCGATCGATGCTATGAAATACCAAATGTAATGCTCTGTGATTTGTTACTTTTACAAACAGTGTCTCGTTGAAGAAAATTGAATCTAATCGATGTACTATATGTGCTCTTACAGCTTCAACGCTCAGTATGGAATTGTCGGAGTGCCCACCCTGATGTTGATTCATAATGGAAAACCAGTGGCAAAATTTAACGACAATGTCTACACGTTAGAGTCTTTCTCCAAATTTATAACTTACATAACTAATCTACAACCGAATGGATCATTGTACGTTACATCGTTGGACTTTGCTGGTCCGGTGTCTAGCACACCGTCGAACGAAACAGATTACTGTTTAGTACTCTCGTGGGTCTTTATCGCTGCCTGTGCTCTCTATTTCATATTCCAAAGTAGTTGGTGGGAACAGTTCGTTGAACTAGTTATGAACACGTGGCTTGAAAGCGATGTACAACATGAACACGCTGAGTAAAATACCGCAGAGAGACTGCTTGTCGTCCCTTGTACAAAAAATGATGTAAAATATGAACTTACGGTATTAAAAGTTTATTCAATCATGTGATACTACTTCTGGTGATTCTAATCAAGACCGTGTAAATATGTCCTATTAAATAAGAATAAATATTGCTTTGAGAATCGTTCCTACGTTCTTCTATTACATCTTACACTGTCCCTTAGACTGCGGATCTTTATGCATTTATAACAAAAATGAGTGGGTGTAATTTAAAGCAGTGAAAACAGAAGAATTTAAGAATTCTGTTATATTCTTTTCAACCGTTTATCCATATCGACAAAGCAAATCAATTTCTGTTTCTTTATGCATTTATGGCTTATAAAAATTTTCAAAAAATGCTAGAATATAAAATTCGATAGAATTCAGTTCTATTTTTATTTGTTTCAGATCTACAAAGAGTGTTCCCATTAAAAATAGGGTTTCATTTCATTGCACTTCAAATTTGTCTATAAAAATTTTAAGTCTAGTCATAATTCAGGTAAAACATTTTTATTTTGCATTAAGACCCGCCGTCTAATAATTACGTATAAACTTCCTGTAAAAATGAGAAGAGACATTGGGACAATCACGGGAAGTTTCGCAATCGCAAAGTTCATTTAAACGGAACACGAAAACATCGCGCGCCTCTTATCAATAGCACATCTATATCTCTATGAATGACTATTATCAAATTCCATATTTCCGATATCGTTTGAAACAATACTATATATTTAAAAACTGTGGTAAAACGTATTCTCTATCGTTCATTTTCCGACGAAATCGTTACTATATCGAAAATAACGAGGCACGGATTTGACCATCATAGTTCTACTCCGAAACTCGCATGTAATGGCCGACTTCGCGATTCACTTATCACTTCCCTAACTTCATGATTGTTGTGTGCGGCATTTGTTTGCGCTGAAGTTCGTCTCTAATGAGTTTTGTTATTGCAGTTATTGCGGAGACGAGGTGCTGTGTGATTTTGTGGAAAGGGATTCGTTCGACATAGGCGACGGTTTCACGAGGCAATCGAGTCCCTGTTGGAAACAACATGACATTGTTCGGTATCTGGACACGTTCAAGCAATTTCACTGATTTTTGTGATTCGACGTCAGGTTAGGTTTTCATCGAAGGGAAGCCGGTTCCGTTTTTCAGTTAACACTATTTAGGGTAGGCTAGCGTGAAAACATCGAATTCCATTAATACGTGAATAAAGGGTCAGGTTAGAGTCAACAACGACCCTTAACAAGGCGAAGGTCTACACGAAAAAGATATGGGATCGTTAAATCTCGTTTGTCCAATGTGCTGTGGAGAAACTTTTAACAATCCACAGTCACTGAAGTATCATTTATTAAGCATGACGGACAACCTATACTGTCCTGGCTGTTCGCAACGTTCCGACTCTGTAATGGCACTTATCCAACACTTGGATCGCTGTGGACAGAGCATCGATCCAGAGGAATCGCACAACGACAAGGAAGAGTCTATGCGAGAAATTCAACACGAATCCGAAGCGGATACAACAGTACTAATGGTTTGTAGAAAGACCAGACTTTATCTTGACCTTTATCTATACTCGATAATTCTTTGTTTTAGGATACCAACGTCGAAGGTATAGATCAAAGTTTCCTAGCGACTGTGAACGACAGTGGAATTATGATAGTTGGAGGGCCTCAAACTATACAAGTCGATGAAAATGGTATGTAGAACTCCTAATCGAATCTATGTTAATTCTATCTATTTAAGTATTGCTTCTAACGAACGTATTAGGAGAAATCAAAGTCGTAGAGAAAATGGACACTGAAGAGGCGCAGATGGAGCAAAACTCTTTGGAGTTTAAGATGACTGAGAAAGTTCCTAGTATCGGCAAAAAGGATAAGAATTCCTTGACCCAGGATCACATAGTAACTATATCGGCAGCTGAGACGGAAGATAAGGATGGGAATAAAAATATAATTACTATTCTACCCGAGGGTTCCGAGCTCCTCGATGGTAATACAGGTGCTCTGATAAATATGGACCACATAAATGATGTAGGCGAATTAGATGAGGATGGGTTGTTACATGTGAAAGAAGAACTCTGCGAGGTATAAACAGGAGTTGAAATTTTAATTCGCAACTTTACGCGACTTATTCAACTGAATGCGATTATTTCACTTTAACAGTTAGAACCAGAAGCTGTTTACAGTTGTACCAGCTGTGATATGAGTTTCAATTCGGTCGTCGAGCATATAAAGCAATATCACGACGGACAAGAGGTGTTGCTGGAGATAGCTGACCAATTAGACGATCTTCCTACCGTACCTGTTGCTAATACCCTACCGGCAGAGTCAGGAAGCGTAGTGAACACGAGACAAAGGCAAAGCATGAATACGCTACGCACAGAGGAGTGCGTAGACAGCGAAGGAAGACTGTACACAAGAAAAGTTGTGCAAATAGAAAGGTTTTGGGACAGAGCCCCTGCCCAAACGTCTTTGCAGTCGACCAAGGCTCCGATGATAGAAAAGTTCTTTTCTAACGTGGAAGGAGTAAAAGTAGAACGAACTTGGACTTGCCCGTAACACGTTAATTTAAATTGTGTTTTTCAACTGAACAAATTCATTTCAGGTACGCGAGAAGAGATTAGCGGCAGCGCCAATGAGAATGTACAGATGCAATCAGTGCCTTCAACAGTTCTCGAAATTGGGCAACTTCCGAGTGCACGCGTGTCTTCACGGCAACAATCGTTGCGACAGCTGCGATCAAACGTTCGCAACGCCGAAAGCGTTGCAACTGCACGCGAAGGTTCACGAGGGTGAACCGGACCCGAATCAAAAGACGTTTGTATGTGAAACATGCGGTACAGAGTTCTGTTCGCACAAAAGCTTGCGCTTGCATTCTCGGATGCACGCGCCGGTTAGAGCAAGACACGTCGATGCACCCGAGGGAACACCCAGCGCTACATTCACGTGTCCCGAGTGTGGTAACGATGATTCTTTACTTTGTAACTGTTCCTTTACTGCCTAGTAAATCGTAGTGCTTCGAGTACAATTAGTAAATTGTACTTGCAGGCAAGACATTAGCAGAATCGTACAAGGAAGCGCACATGGCATTGCACACCGGAGACTCTGTAACTTGTACAGTTTGCAACCGGAAGTTCGATTCCGCTGATAGTTTAGCGATGCATGCAGCGGTGCACACGGAGCTCAGTCAATCGCATTCACCGACGCCACTCGCGACGGAAACCATGTCCACGGAACCCACGGAAAATCAAAAGCCTTATCAGTGCCAGCACTGTGGTCGTAGATTCACGAGACCCCATGAGAAGGTGAAGCATGAACGGATTCACACTGGGGAAAAGCCACATGCATGCGAAGTGAGTACAAATAGATAAATGCAAGCGATATACAATACTTTGTAGTGTTTCTAGGTGGTACACTTAGCCGAATCACACTGTAAAAAGATACTAACTGAATTCCTATTTGCGAACAGGTGTGCGGGAAAACGTTTCGTGTTTCGTATTGTTTGACTTTGCACATGAGGACTCATACCGGGGTGAGACCTTACGGATGCCAGCATTGCGGCAAGAGATTCAAGGCTTCCTCTGTATACAATCATCATTTGCTGACGCACGGCGAGGAGCGCGCTTATACCTGTCCGTATTGTCCGAAAACTTTTAAAACGCGTGTTCAATTAGCGGGCCACAAGAACAGCCACACGAAACCGTTCCGGTGCACCGAGTGTTCCCGGCCGTTCGCATCCTTGTACGCCGCGCGTGCTCACATACAGACACACAAAAAGGACAACAATTTGAAATTTAGTTGTTACATTTGTGGTGCATCGTACGGCAGAGCGTTCGCATTGAAGGATCACTTGAAACAACACGGCACAGATATATTAGCTCCGCCAGAACCAGCGAGAGAAGAAGAGGTTCATGAAGGAGAGGATTTTTTGTTGGCGGAGGAAGAAGTGGAGGACGATGAATTAGTCATTCCCTCTCCTTTGCCAGTTGAACAATCGTCGGAAGCCGAGGACACGGAATGAGACTATGGAAGCTAGTCAAAATGTTTGTTATAAAATTGTAGTTTAATATTGTTCAATATACCGATAAATGTAATAACAAATAATTTCCTACTTTACGTAGAACTCGGGAGACTATATCGGCAGAATTTGTTTATTC
Organism: Lasioglossum figueresi; assembly: GCA_028455805.1. NCBI lineage: Eukaryota > Metazoa > Arthropoda > Insecta > Hymenoptera > Halictidae > Lasioglossum > Lasioglossum figueresi. The sequence goes on along the minus strand of CM052196.1, from coordinate 599,353 downwards.
GCGGGCTGAATTTAGAACTATGAAATTTTTAATTCTAAAAGACGAACATTCTAATACAAACTGCTGTGACTAGTGATGAGATATAGTATTGGTCTGTAAATATCGTATTTCGAATTTGTACATCCTCATTTTGGTACTGTATGGATAGAGACATGTTAAATACGAATTAGCGATTGTACTATGACGAACTATAATTTTTAATTGTGCCTATTTAATAATATAGGAGTGAAATAGAATTTATATTATTTATTTCTTAATCTATTTTAACGTGTTACGTTCCGTTGTTTGTTGCAAATGCGATTTCCTAGAATTTCAATTTTTTTTTTTCTCTTCGTTTTTCTTCGCTTCCTAATTATTAATTTATTCGATATTGATCCAGAGTAAGACGTGTAATAAAATATTATTTTGAACTCCGGACAAAGTGTAAAATCTAGTAGAGATCAAAGATTAATTTTATCTTTACGTTAAGTTCCGTTGATGTTAGAATTTATGATACTGTAAAAATACAGATGTATTCATGTAAACTGTTTTGTAAAGAATTTACGATTTGAATTGATTCTATTCTTTTAAGAAGGAACCAATACTTGTTACCACTGAAAGCGACACAGAACTATTTACGCACGTAACTTAAAACATTCTCACAGCATGATATTTATATATTTTTCATATATATAGAAACAGAATGCAACATATTTGTATCTTATTCTTTGAAAATTATGATAATAAAACGTTCACCCAGATAGTTCTGGGTACGACTGATTAGGAAATAATCAATCAAGTACAAATAAACGCGAAGAGTCTAATATCAGATATACTAATACAAAGGATAATAGAGTCATAGAAAATTTGTATTTTTATTTGAATGTGAACGTGCCAAATTTATATACTTGTATATAAGAGATATAAACGAATTCAATTTTTACTTAAAAAAAAAAGTTATTGCACACTATCAATAAATATCTGTGTAAAACACGCGTGTGCACATATTTGCAACCAAATAAAAATATAGTTAATAATATCAATAGTGTTATCATAAATAATCCATCGACGACTTCTCCGATGCAGTAGATAAACTAAGTATTTACACAGTGATTATATCAGAATTTTCTATTCTAATAAATCATATTTTTTCATTTTTAATATACTCGCTATGAGAGATCCGAGCGTGCAAATACATTTTATAGTTACTGTATCTCGAGAGCTGTGCAAACAGACTCGCTGTTAATGCTAATGGGCCATCTGCTGTGTTCAGATTAAGTTCTTACAATGATTGTTGTGCCAGTAGTCTATCGGAACCCATGTTGTATTCTCGCAGCGAAAGCAACTATAAACAACATGGAAGTTTCAACGTTACAGAATAGAAGCATGGTCTTAGATGTGCAATGGAATTTTCATGCGGAACATCTATACGAAATAGCCACCGTCGATTCAGAAGTACGACTTTCCTGTACTAACAATAATTCATCTAATTTTACTGAGTAAGACTGACAAATCTGACAAATCTGTGGGTTCTCAGTGGGAAGACATAGACACCAGCAAATATCCGTTCCCTGCAGAGATTTGGGTGATAAAGCCTATGTGGAAAGTAGTTGTAAAAATTCTTTGTCTTTTACCAATCGTCATCATCGGATCTCTAGCTAACAGCAACTTGATTTACGTAGTGGTCAAGAAAAAATCCCTTCGAACCACTGCGAACCTTTTAATCGTGAACATGTGCATCGCAGACTTGGGAACCTGCGTAATATGCCCATGGATGTTCCTCTGCATAGATCTATTTCAGAATTACATTTTGGGAGAGATCGGTTGTCATCTGGATGGACCATTAGTTCATGCACTGACGCTGGTGGCAGTCTTCAATCTGAGTGCGATAAGTTATGATCGTGTCTCCACAATTGTATTCAATCGTTCAGGACACCTATCGAAGAGGTAGTACCACAAAGTATCAGTAAAATAACAAATTCAGGGTGACGTGAATACACATCATTGTACTTCTCTGTTCGAAGGGTGACCTACATGTTGCTCTTCGCTACTTGGATCTCTGCTGTTGCTGTCGCTACTCCTTTGGCCTATTTCAGACATTATTATAAAAGACAATGGAAGAATTATTCGGAAGCTTACTGCACTGAAGACACAATGCTGGTCTATCCATACTGGCACATATTCGCTAGCTTGAGTGTCTGGGCACCGCTGGCCATCATGGCAATATGTTATTCAGCTATTCTAATCAAAGTATTGATCCAAGCTTTCTTGTATTCGATAAGTAAACGAATTATTAGAGCTCTATACCGTTTCTTTACAGCTAGATCGTTACGAGTCTCAAGCGCTAAGAAGTAAATTTCCTATAGTAGTGAAGTACAAAGGCCGAGTAGCACAAGTGCTGGCTCTTATAGTTTTAGCGTTCATTATATGTCGCGTACCGTTCACAGCATTAATAATTACAAGGGCCCAATTGTTACAAGGAACGCCTAAACCGGGACAAGCGGAAGCTATGTACCCACTATGGTAAATATGTCTGAAACATTGAGCTACGGTCAGTCTCATAATTGACGGAACACACTCTAAATTAGATTTAGAAAGTTATTCTGACTTAAAGTATGGGACTGAGTATACAAAATAAAACAACTTGTATTACAGGTATGTAAGCAGGTACCTGGTGTTCGTCAACGCAGCCATAAACCCTTTGTTGTACGGTTGTAGCAGCAGCTCGCTGAGAAAGGAGTTAGCACTGTGTTCCGCTACATCCTGGTTCATCCGTAAAAAGAAGGAGCACGAGTCGAAACCGTGCAGCGTCTCACACTTGAAATCGGATCGTTTCCATGGTTTAAGACCACGCTCTCCTTGCATAAGAATGGACTATAACGAAAGAGGTACAAAACCAAACAATGTATCTACTGTTAGAATAAATCTAAACTCAACTCAAATTTAGTTTGCAAATGGTGCAGTATTAGTAACAAAATTCATCCCACATAATGTCTTATTACAAGGACTAGATATTATGAGAAATGTACTAATAAATACAGAAATTTTCATGCAACGTCGTGTCTATCTATTTTTGTAAATGTCACATTTGAAAAATACAAAAATCGTGTTGCTGATAATAGAATAGAATCAAAATCACCGACGATCTTAAATATGTACGAAGCACGTTAGTTCGATACGAAAAATGCGAATCCTATGATGCGAGAACAGATTATTTAATCGCTACGTTTTTAAGACTGGCGACTGTAATTTTACCACCGCTGGCAGTAAACAAGAGATTCCCACTCCAAGATGCTTCTCCGCTACCATTTACTATAAGATCAGGCTGCAAGGAGAATTAAATGTTAACAAATTGCAGATTTATGAATTTCGACAAGATGAGAAGGAAAGCGACATACTTGTAATTTTTCCCACACTTTCTTCTTTGGATTAAGTACATCATCGGGAATCCCATCTTCGTATCCTTCCACGCTAACTTTTTCACCAGGTTTACTGTCTACCGGAGGTCTCAGCGGTTCAACTGCTCTTCTAGGTTCATCCCTATTAGGATACAAAGTTCGTGAAACAAGTCCTAAGACGTATAATAAAGAAATGTATTGATTAAAATCGAACATACACAGAAGCACAGAGGACCATTCCATGAGACTGAATACCCCTAAGATTCGCTGGCTTCAAGTTAGCAAGAATAACTACCATTCTATCTTTCATCTCCTCCAACGGTACATAATTTACAAGTCCGCTAACTATTGTACGCGGTCCACCGGCGTCACCTACGTCTATTTTCTCAACATAAAGTGAATCAGCATCGGGATGCTTTGACACCTCGACTATTTTTCCAACCCTAATGTCCAACCGAGATGGCGTCAGTTCCTCTACAGCTTCTAAATATCGGAGTAATACCATTTTAATATTACTAATCCTACTCGTGTACTTTTCAAAGTTATAATTGTAAAAATATATTACTCTGTTTCTGCTGCGACGGATACGCTTTACTAGCCAAACTTTTCAATTTTCCATTCGTTTCAAATTCTTTTCTAATCGGGTCCAACAATTTGTTGATGTAAATTTCAGCTGCGTTCTTCAGATCTCCAGGATGTATGTCTTCCTCGGCAAACGCACTCTCCAAATCCTTGTATTTGTCGAAGGATATATCTCCACCTGTAATAGATGACTTTTGTTAATAAAACTGATGTAATAGTTTGTTTTAAATCACACCTACCAAATTCGTCAGTTCTTGGTACATTGAACGACTCGCCCTCCTTAAGCAGAGGATATATCACGTGCTTGGCAAACGACAAAACTCCATTGTCGGTTATGTTCCCAGGCTCGCAGAACGCTTTCTTTAACTTTTTCTTCACTGCTGCAGCATTGTCCAACAGATCAATTTTAGAATCCTCTTCAGAAGAAGACATCTTTGATCCAGCTAAACCAGGAACTAAAACAAGACTTACGTTCTTTATTGACTCTACGTTCTTTATTGTCACTGTATTTGTATCGTGTACATACTCATTGGATTCATTAAATGGATGCGCTTTTCATATCCAAGCATGGGTAAGTACTTTTCGGAAAAGGTGAAGATCTTTCTTTGGTCCACACCGCCGAATTGAGCGTCAACTTTGAGGTACTGTTCATCCAAAGCTTGTAACCCTGGGTACAACAATCCAGAGAGCAAGGGATTCGCTAATTGTTTAACTACTTCTGCTCCAGCCTTCTTCGCATCGTGTTCGGTTACAACAGAGGTCAGCCGATAAACGTCTAACGTATATTCCCTGGTAAAAGAAAGTTTGATTAAAATTATATGTAGTATGAATGTACAGTTAACATGTTAAATAAATTACTTGGACAATTGGTAGTCGGTCCCTTTCATGAACTTCAATTTATCTAAAGGCACATCGATGGATTTAAGCATCGCTTTGATGATCGCCTCGTAATATTGCGTACGAAGGTCCAAAAGCTCCCAAGGAGCTTTCATGTTGTCCAAATAGGCGTGAAGATCGGCGAATAATATCGTAACTTCTGCGCCAGCTCTTAAGAAGTCTGCTATCTTCGACATTGGCGTGAAGTATCCAATGTGAGGTTTCCCAGTGGTTGCGGTACCCCAGTAGAGCTTAAGATCTCTCTGTTTTAGAATGCTTTTCATCTTCTCATCGCCAAGCCATTCAGCCAAATTTCTGGTGACGAGACCATACTTCTCTTCCCACTTTAATTCGACCATATTTGTAACTCTGAATAAAATCAGGAGAAAATTATTCGTTAATGTACTTGATAAACAATAAAATATATTTTTCGAAGAAAATGACAAGCATATGCCGGCCACGTGCGTAACAAGCTTGTCAAGTTGATAGACTTAACCTCTGTTATAATATTTCAGTAGAGTCTATTTCAACGTAACAACAACCACGATTTTATTTGAACAATAAATAAAATAACAATGTTGAAGATAATTCTATTAGATAATAATAATTCAAACAAATGGCATTAATGTAAATTTTTATTGAACCCGTATCGAACAAATTTTTCTTATTCAGCGCAAACAGACTTAAAAATAGACAGCGTAAAGAATTGTTACCGATTCCAACGAGTTAAACACTTAAATAATAAAGTTAATTACACTGCACAACTTCGACTCAAGTTCCAAAATTTCGCGACACGCGAAACCGGAAGAAGCTGGCGAAGTACACGCATGCGAATAAATACGTGAAACTGAAATGGCTAATATATGTAGACGGAATGCAATTTCTGATGAAATCCTCCGCAGAATAACAGCTACTCATCGAGTGCATTTCATTACGGCATTCCGCAGCACCTCGCAGAATATAGAACATAACGCATTCATATGTTAAGACCAGAGAGATAACTTGTAAACCCTTCTACAATAATAAATTGAATTTATTATACGCTGTTAGTTTCCATTTCGCTATCGCTGAGACTCGTTTCCAGGATTGCAAAGGGTGCAGGATGTGCGCTCTCATTTCTCAATAATGCAAAGATCGGGCTTTTCAGTAGTGAAAAGCGCTATTTAGATAAAAGATCAATCGGGGCCGCGATCGCCCTCAAAAGTCCTATTTTTATGTTTACGAGGCGTAATTTGCATTATTCGGAAGCATGTATTAGCTGTCGCAGCTTTTATGAAAATAGCTATATGTACATGCGCAGCTTTATGCTTTCGAATAATGTAAACGCCTCGTAAACGTAAATCGGACTTTTGAGGGCGATTGCGGCCTAGATTAATCTTTTACCTAACGCTTTTGACTACTGAAAAACGAGGAAAAAGGAGGCACATCCCGGACCCTTGCAATCTTGGAAAAACGAGTCTACTCCCTTAATTTTCCTTACCATCCTGAACATTTTCGTCTTTCAGGGTCACGATCGAGGTTCGATCATCCTCGAAAAATACTCTATGACTGCTCAACATCGTCATTCTCTCGTGTCTTTCTCGCGCGGTTTTTTCGAGTCTTTTATAAAACGTCGACGTGGTCGAGAACATGCGCTTGAAATCGCGACGATGTAAACGCAGCAATTCGCAGACTTCGAGAGCCATTGCAGATTCCAGCCTCCGTCGATCGGGAAAAATTAAAGCGCCTTCTCCGAAACAGCCTCCGTCTTTTTCATGACATATCTTGCAAGGAGAATATTAAAACAAACATTTCATTTCAGTCTTTTCAAAAGGGTAGATAATTTTCATTGACTCTATATATTACTTCTTTTCCTTCGAACGTAATCAGAGCAACAGTACCGCTCACTATAAAGTACATGTCCTCGCCTTCGGATTCACTCTCATAAATAATATCTTCCTCCAAATATATAACTGGTTTTAATATTCCTAATGTTATAACAAAATGTTAGAAGTTTCATTGAAAATATATTATCTTTAATACTCTCTGTATGTCTTACCCATTAAATTTCCGATAGTACTACGGGGTAAATAATGAAGAAGCGTAGCTGTATCTAATAGTCCACGAGTACTGTGTATCATAATCTCTTGGTACAGATGTTCTAGGTGTAGAAATAAAATAATTAAGAAACTTGAATCCTTAAAACAATAGTTGTAGGTCTTTTTATACGAAACATTCACTTGACAGAGTATTCGATATGGCTTTCTCCTTAAAGAAACTTCCTTGGAAACGATATTCGTAATAAGCAAGAAGCTTATGTTTAAGCCGCTCCGGAAGCTTTTTCTCGTGAATATATTCATTCACTTTGTACATAATTCGTTGATACTTGAGCTCTGGTTCTGCAGCTGATTTCGCCAGTTGCAAAATCATTACTAACATAATAAACAAATTGAAAGACATTTTTCTCATCGAGCAGTTTCGTTAACTCGAAGCAGAATTACCTATAATATAAATTAAACACCCTTTTCCTAGTATTAGAAGCGAGCAACGTATTGCCACATCTTTCGTTTGCAGACTGTACAGTTCGGTGAAACTAGATCCGAAGAAATTGCTCACGCCCATGTGAAAATACTGTAAATAAATTTCTGCATTGGTTTTCTTGTATATTCCCGAGGTGATTAAGAACAATTTGCCACCCTAAAACAGCGAACACTGAATTTCTTTCCATTTATCAAGTAGACGTATAAACCTACATTCATGGTTGAGCGATCCATATGCGCAAAGACAATTGGAGCAGCATGTGTCAAACAGCAACACCAGTGGAATATTAACATCATGAGCAGTACTAACCATAAGGCCTTATCCGTAGCATGGGAAATTGTAAAACTCTGAAATAATTAAATTCTTTTTCTTCCAGTTTGTCAGCATTTTAGAATTCCTCTTTCTATCGATGCTTACTGTTGTGAGTTGTGTTATGTAAACGCGCAATGTCCAAATGCGTATCATCTTTATCATTGGTAACAGTTCAGGAATTAAGAAGAGCGAGTTAGCGTTGGGGCCTGGTGGGTCTATCGTGTATTTGTAGAACAATATCAAGGGAACCGAGGATACTAAATCAAAGAAGAAGAAGCTGTTCATGTAATTCCTACAACAAACATAATGCTTTAAATCAGAAATGAACATTGAATTCCGAACAAGAAGAATGTCAATTTGTTACTTTGTTATTAGAACTGGGTCTAAAAAGATTTCATGACCCTCGGCTGAGATGAATCCGGTTATAAAATTTAAGGCAATGTCTACTAAACAAATCGCATGCGCTGGATATATGCGAACCCAAAGTTTTGGGCTGCCGCTTTTTGCTATTCTATGAAATGCTAGAATATATGGCACGCCAATGTACATGTAGAGATAAGTAAGCGTCATTAGAATGTCCCAGTAAAATCTACACGAACATATGCTAACTTTAATAAAAGATATGAATGAAATTGCACTACAGAAAATTACCTGAAGTCGCTGCACGGATGAATTATCCACCAAAACGAGGACCGTCCGTGTCTTCGTTTCTCGAAAGCAATCGCAGCACAACTGCGTAACGTGTTACGTGTTAGAGGATGGTTCTCCGAAACCAAAATCAGCTTTTGTAACTTTCGTTTCCAGCGGGCATGAAATTTCGCGTTAGGTGGTAACTTCGGTAAATTGCTCTGCGACATTTTCGGTAGCTCGCAAACGTGGACATCTCCTCCTTTTCTCAATAATTTGTCAACAGTCATCGTATTACGTTAAATTTGACTGCAATCTTGCAAACGCGCTATCTCCAAATTTATTATTACTAGACTGCGGATCTTTATGCATTTATGGCTTCTGAAAATGTTCGAAAAAGGGTAGAATATAAAATTCAACAGAATCTAGTACAATTTTTATTTATTTCAGATCTGCAAACGCTACCATTGGAAATAATTTTCTATTTCATTCCACTTTCTTAATATTCGTCTGCAAAAATTGAAAATTGCATAAACATCCGCAGTCTAGTTATTACTAACTTCTGTTTGCTGCTCTATTTTCTTTTTTTCTCAAAGCGTTTGATTCGCAACAGCAGCTGGAATGAAGCGCAATTTGGAAGAAATTCCTTGTAAACTGTTCGACATCCAAAAATGGATTCCAGAATTTCTTATCGGTAAATAGAAAGTTATTTCTGGATGCTAGGCGCAAATGAAATTCCATTCATCTAGAGGAGGCGGACTTTAATTATAAAAATCACCGCGAAGAAGCATCGATAATTAACCAATATACAGCTTCAAAACAGGCGTGAAAAATTTATATATTAATTATAATATATATTATTATTATTATTATTATTATTATTATTATTATATATAATATTATTGTTGTTCTACACTGCGATTCGAAAATCGTATTTACAGAAAGACCTAGACCAATTATCCTAGGTATATCGATAACATCACACATACGCGAATTGAGTACTGATCAAAAATAAGTCTTAGGTACTACAGAACGTATTATTAATCGTTTTATACAATAATGGCATCTCGCTGTACAAATTAATGAGTTGATGGATTGTTTACTGTCCTGTGTTTTGCTGAATGTTTACTATAGTATAATTTCTGAAGCCTAGATTTATACATAAGTATATACAGCGAATTATAGGCTTACGACCAATCGCTTTAAAACGCAACAATCATGCTCCGGTAATAAAACCTTGAAAAAGTTCTCGAATAAAATCATATCGATCTAACATTCTATTCGAATATTTTTGTTCTAGCCAGGATTTCCCCAATGACGAACAAACACACTCGAGAAATAAAAATATACGAATATCCACGAAAACGGTGTGCAATGAAAGCTTGATAGTATAGAAAAATATATATAATATACACATCGGTAGGTTTATTCGTCGTTGGTGAAATTAAGTATATATATGGAATGTAGTGCGTCTATTCATTGCGAGTTACGTCTGTCCCTACTGTTCAACAGATAGAGAAGATACATGTTGAATAACATCAAAGAAGATATCACGTTTCATATCTCCTAAATGTTCCCTTTCTTTCGTTTGTACTTCAGACAATAGGATACGAGCAGCGCTATGCTTTCGAGAGACTTTAATAGTTTGTTCGAAGAGCGAATTTGAAAGGGACACGAAGCCGATAGGTGGTTATTGCATTCTGGTCGAGTCCGTAGGGCCTCGGACCCATGAGTTTCTGATGCAAGTGCAATCTTCGATGTCCATCGATGGTCACTTTGGTGGAACGAAAATTATCGGCTCGGCAACGTCGAAGTTGCACTGCCTGGAAGAGAAGAGAACGGAGTTAGTTAATACGTTTCGTTTTAACGTTTATAACGTTTCACCTTTTATACTGAAACATATTTCAGATTCGAGTACACAGACGATGGTTTACGCGAGAAATCAATTTACATAGGCATAGAGGATAATTCTTACTACGTGAAATTGACGCGAACTTGTCCATGCGATCAACTCGAAGAAACTATAAACCTGGATTTTAATCAGGATAACGAATTAATTAGCGAAACAGTGAATATACTGCTCATGCGGTATTTGGCATTAATTAATTACGAAGGGAAATTGTCTTTCCAGACTATCGGCATAGATGGAGAATTGACAAGATCCAGTTATGTAAGAAAATATAAATTTGCGTTGATCAGTGAAAATAATGAGAATTTCTTCCTAACAGGAATGTACTCCAACCGAACGTATGGAAATAGATGGACACTTTTTAAATGCTTATACAATTGAGCGGAAAATACATAAACAGGATGGATGTGTGGATATTATAAAAACTGAATTAAGTTCACAGGGCAGAATATTACGACACAATCGGTTGGATGTGCCTTATATCTTGAAAATGAATCCTCTGGCCGATCCAAACATTGCCAGTAGCAAAATAAGACTAGAAACTCCATTACAGGATCGTTGGTCAGAAGATATTGAAATGTTTTCCAAATATTTAGACACGAAGGTAAAAGGCTGCGATAAATATTTGCAGTTGTTGGTATCGCGCAAAAATCAACTACGTGTATTTCTCAATTTTTCACAGTTCTCTAAGATGGCTGAACACACGGAATATCTGCTTAATCATCCAGAAGTGAAACACCTGATTACAGATTACACTCAAACGCTGCTCGTTGGTAAACGCAACTGGATAACCATTCTACAATTTCTTTTTAAACAGGTCACGTCTCTTATTTAAAGAATGTTCGATTTTACGAGTTTAAATTTTACTGGTCTCCGCAGTGAAGCCTGAGGATGTAATTGACTTTACGATACAACATTTCAAAGCGTTTGCAAAAGATCCGATAACCTGGGAGACCAGTACAGAGGATGAGACTGATGATGATGTAAAATCACAGCTAGCGGAGGATGTATCGGAAGTTGTGTGCGGTATTTGCGGACTGAGTATAAAGTGTCCTGTGCCGAAGGAAACACCTTCAAGATCTTCCGATGGAGAATGTCGGGATATGGTAAGTACTCTATTAACCAAACATTTGTTTTTTTCACTTTATGCATTTAAAACTGAATCAGTTCAGTGTTTGAAATGAATCATTGTAGAGACAAATAACTTTCAGCATTCCTACGTTTCTATGAAACTGGCTTCGTCGTATGAAGAGGTCTTTTCAATTTCGTCTAAAAACGAAACAAGTTCAGGAAGACAATCTACTATCTCTGAGGATAATTCAAAATCAGAAGTCGCTTGCAGCAAGTGTCACACAATCAAGAAAATTTGCGACGAATATCAAGTAAATGTTTATGTTAAAAGCGTACTTCGTATATTGTTATTTATTCACATAATCGTTTAATTTCTAGCCTTTACCAAAATGTCCCGAGTGGTTTAAAATAACCAATACATGTTCGAAATGTTCTATAATCGATCAAATAATACATATGCTGAAGGGATAGTACACATTACCTGTATCATTTTCTGCTGGAAGACATATCCTTATGCGAATTACATATACCACAATTATCCTAAAATAGAAAATTACATTTGTGAGAACTTGTATGAACTTTTGAGTACAGGAAAATCAAGATACATGCCTCTAGTTTGAAATTTGGTAAGCAATGTTCGTGGAACGAATGTTTGCAATAGAATACAATTAAGTTTCTCGATTCTGCAACAAATAATATTAGAATTGTGTAAGAATATAATGAAAATAATGTTACAGCTGTTTCAGTTTTTCTTATTCTTATAGATACCTCTTACAAGTAATTTCCTGTGGCAAGCATCACACATTTGGTCATCTGATACAAAAGAACATCACGATTATTAATACTGTCACAACCGCTATGAATGCTTTCTAATAAGTACCAACCATCGATAAATATTCCTTTCTGATGACATTTAACCAGCCTTTCGTGTAAATTAAAATAATCTTTGGACAAAGTCTTTTTGCAACCTTCTTGTACAGAAACTTGAAGATTATAATCGGACATCATTTTGACTAAAGCTTTCTTCAAGCCTGGTATCTCCAAGAACCGGTCTATCTTTTCTACCATTAGTCTCGGATCTACGTAAGTCCCTATTTTCTGAAGGAGGAACGTGATTGCCTCTGAGAAGTACACTCTGTTTAGAAATACATTTACAGGGAGTGCCACTATTGACGAGATATCGTTACTTACTAGGTTTATCGAGAGAATAATTAATTAGGTCGTTCCACAATTCCTCATCATTGTGTTCTTGGCAAAATGCAATAGCACTTTCCATGTCGTTCAATTCTCGCGTCATCAGCGCCAAAGCTTCGGAGGTGTTCCCAATTCTACCGAGCAAGTACACCATTTCTGGATAGAATTTTCGTTGACTACAAATATCCAGCGCTTGCTGTATCGGGTAATTATCGGATCGTCGTAAAAGCGGCAATAATTTATCCCGAGAATAGTCCGCGTAAAGTCGAACTAGCCGCCCGTGGTACTTGCCCGGATCTTTCGTATCCTTTTTATCTAACGCGTCTAAATACTGGTAGGACCGAGATTTTTATATAATAAATGTCAATTGTTAGGTTTACATTACATTACACCTACACTCCCGCTCATAAGTCTTAGGACACCATGCGTGTCGGGCCGTAATGGTGCATCTAATCTGGTTTTTAGTAAAACTCTGGTATTTTGTATAGATTATGACCCTTTAACTGTATCAACTACAAAATATAATGATAATGATCGAAAACACACGTCGAAAATATGTAAAAACTATTTGGATCAACTTCAATGTAATAATTCATTAAAAATTATGAAATGGCCACCCCAATCACCAGATTTGAACCCCATAGAAAAATTATGGGATCAACTGGATAGATAGGTGCGAAACTTTTGCCTTACTTCGAAAACGCATTTATAGAATATTTTGGAACGAGAATGGAATAATATAACAACAGAAAGTATGAAAAAATTGATTGCACGGATGCCAAGAATAGTGAAAACTGTAATAAAGAAACGTGGCAAATTCTTAGATGAAAAGAAAATATAAATATTTTTTTACTTCTTGGTAAGATTTTTTATATATAAGTGCAGCATCCTTTCCTTCACATGTATACCTTTAAATAAGGAAAAATTTGTTCGCATCCTTCAACGATTATTTAATTTTTACAGAGTTCAATACAAATATGATCACTGTCCTAAGACTTATGAGCGGGAGTGTACCTCCCGGGATAGGAGTATTCAGTTTCTGTATCTTACCAAGTACAAATACCGTTGATTGTGCTCCAATTTTTGCACAACAACCTCGGATGGCACTTTATCTAGAAAAAATTGTATAGCTTGATCCACATCTAAATCCATCAAACCTTCGATCATGTCGGAGACAGCATAGTACAGCTGGTACTTCTGTATAAGCTGAAACACATCCTTGTGCCTCAACTTCAAGTACATGGCCAAAGCTTTGTCATACCTCTCGTCGTGAATGTATAAAATAGCTAGAGCTTCTAAGAGTACATTTTGACGTTTATTTTGAGCTATAAGATGCTCTAGAACACCGTTCACGACAGCTGCGACGTTATACAATGTCGGTGACCACTCTTTGACTAGCTGAAGAAATCCATCAGGATCCATTTTCAGATATTCGTACAGGACCATTTCATAAATAAATTTATCCAATTGTACACTGCCTCTTGGAAGATAGGAAGAAATGGATCTTAGCTGATGAACTCTTGCAAATTTATATACCTGCGAGAACATACAACAGTTATGCAATTGTAATTAAACGCTCTAACGAAGCAGATGGTACTAACTTCTTCTTCCCACAACTTTTTATCCTTTCCTAGAAATTTTACACAAAGTTTCCCTGCCTCGTCGTATCTTCCGCAAGCTAACAAGTGATCTAAATATACGCGACCAATATTAACTAAAGTATGCCTTTTACAATCTTTCGCATTGTTTATTGTCACGGCTTCTAGCGCTTGTTTAAATTTCTTGTGGCTCAATAACCATTCGATTCGGTCATCGGCATCGTACAAGCTAGCTACAACAATGTCTGTTGGACTCACAATAAAAAATCTAAATGTAAAGAAGAAAGAATTAGAAAAGTATTTCAAGATGTCTAACACAATTCTCAAAGCATCAAGTATACCTATTTTCCTCTTTTAAACAATCTAAGTGATAATCGTTACAACTGTAATGCTCGTAGCCACGCAGCGTAAGGAAATTCGTACAGACGATACCTAACACTTGACCCTTGGGTTCGACAACGTTCAACGTTGGCCTCTGCTTTTTCCCATTTTCGTCTAATTCCTTCAAACATCCTAATAATACTAGCTGATTTTCTAGCGGGGCAATACCAGAAATGTAAAAATCCACTTGAAATGTAGAGACTGAAAATAATATGCTATTTTTTATCGTATTCTTACAATCGATAAGTGTTCGATTAAATGACAAACATACCTGGTTCTACTACATATTCCAATATATCTCTATTAACCATTTCCTGCATCGATTTCTTTCTAATTTGAAAAATTCTTACTATGTCCACCCAGCCGATTAGTAATGTTCTATCATCCGACCACCTCAAATTACATCTATAGTGTTCCGGTAGTGCTCTATAAAATGGAAAAATTACCTTGTACAAGGAGTACTCTCCTCATCTATTTTTATCTAATTTTCAAATATTATTCTGCCACTAACTCTGCAGATCTTGTCCATTTGATAAAACCTAATGAACACCTCGCATTTAAATCATAAACCCTAACACCTATATCTGATGCCCATGCTACAAACTGTCCAATCCATGCGACCGATCTTACGCCACCTTCTGCTTCGCATAACACAGTATGTTTCATTCTCGATAAAAAAGTCTTTTCGTATAAAACTAGTTTATCATCCCCTGAAAAGCAATAACATTAAGTTGCCTCTGAAAACCAGAAGAATAAAGCAACGATTTCCCTCGCATACCTGTAATAAATCTTCTTCCGCTACTACTTTTATAATAATTCGGATCTATAGCAATAGATTTCACCAATCTGCCTATGTTCATGTTGTGATTATTTTCTGTGCTATAAAGACCGTGTATGAAGATTTTCCCATCGTCGCTACAAGATGCAATGAAATCTCCATTCTGATCTATAGAGATCTGGTTGACGGCAACAGTATGAGCCTGTAGGCTCTTCGACTTAATATTGTTGCCTAGGTGGTCTAGAATGTGGATTACACCCCAATGAGAACCCACGCACAGAAACTAAACAAAAATTGAATCGCTGTATTAAAAGGATTAAATGCTAATTAGAGTCCCATCCAGGGTTACCAGACAATGTGTATTCTTTATTAAATGCTTCTCCCTCTACCACTAAATGTGGCTCAATTGTCCTCCAGCAGCTCTCTACACGAGGAAAATACGTGATATCGCATAATTTCCAACACTGCCGCTAGAATTGTTACTTTCTCATATCGTGGAACTCGGAAGGAATGCGAATCAATCTAGTTGCACGCATGTCACTGTTTGCTAAGAATAATCTCTGGCCATCGCTGTACCTGCTAGCCGTCACTGTTGCATATTCTCCTCGTGCGGAGAATCATCAGAGGGAAATCCAATGGTAGAGAGGAAAGCACAAGGACATTTTCTGGCAACACTAGTCCCACCCCTAAAAGCAACGGTACTCTGAATTTTGGCCCATCTTATACATTAAGGGAGTAGACTGTTTTTCAGGATTGCAAGGGTACGGGATGCGCCTTCCCGACAATACAAAGATGACTACTAAAACCGAACCCTTGCAATTCTGGAAACGAGTCTACTCTCTTAACCGTGGTGTAGTCAACTGGGTGCCCAGGTACCCATTTACTGTATTTCTTTTAACAATTTCTAATGTTCCTCTAAAAGATATTACAAAATTTCTTTGAATGTCCATTTTTTACTCGCTAATATATTAATTTATAGTCTTATAATGAGAATTTCTACAATCTACAAGCATGTTAAATGCAGAAAGATTTTAAATAATCTATACGTTTTGGTTGACTATGTACATAAGGGTGAAATGGCTTAACCTCCATGGCACGAGACCACAGGATTTGAACTAGAAAAATGTTTAAAAATGTTACAGAATCGAAACCTTCGGGTGGACAGCAATGCAGCTGGCCGAATCATTCTGCAATATACTCTCCAAATCGTTTCGCATCCTGACGTATTTGAGCCTGGGCTCTACCTCGTCTATTTCCGAGTCTGAATCATCCTGATTGTTCTGTTCTTCCTACAAATATATTTTTTATAATCATCCCATCACGTTTTCTCGTTCGATTATCAAATCAAGAACTCTACCTTGTCCGAGGTGTTTTCCATACCCGTTTTTTCGAAGCTTTTTCCCCACAAAACAGAAAACAAACGTTCGTGAACACGAGCTGTCAAAGTCAAAGCTTTCTTTGTCTTTCTTTCCAAGTAATCGGTATCAGTGCTCTTCTTTCGCAGTCTCTTCTGGTCACTTCTGGCACACGCATACAATTCGAACGGTTTTACAGTGAAAACGAGAACTATTAAGAAACAACGAGACACGAATCGCTTGAAAATAAACAGTTTTGTAATGCAACACGATCAATCCACTGCAGCGAACAGTTCGTAAATATTAGCATAGCTGTTCCACAGCGATGAAAGGTTAACATTTAGTTAACGCTAGGTTCACGGTCCACCGATTACCAAGTGTGAACAAGTTTCTGTAGACAACGAGGGAAGCATTATAGAAACGAATTGTTTAATAATTCAAGTTTTACAGCGCCCGAAGAACTTTGTTGCCGTTATATTACTCTGACTTTTGATAAGGGGTTTTAAGAATTTTTTTAGCAAAGAGATAGGTCAAAATGTCCAGCGAAACCACCTCCATCCATTCGATGGATAACACCTCGTTTTTACGATCGTCGCAGGAACGAAAAGAAACTTTAAGAAAAATGATAACCAGAGCTGAATTACTGCGTAAGATACTATGTAAATTTGTATACAGGGTGTCCCGGGTTGCTGGAACAGCTGTTATCTTTGAAACGAATCAAAATAAAAATATGTCATAGGTAAACTGCGGATCTTTATGAAAAATAAAAATGTTTTGCATTAATTGTGGGGAACAGGAATAACATAAAAATTGATTTCATCCCTTAACGACTTTGTTACATTGAAAGATACGATTCTTGGATGCATCGAATCTTACGAATGCAAAAAAAAGTAAACTATATTAACTATATGTGATTTATAGAACAGGCAGTCAGCGATACCACCATAAACACTCTGGAATCATGTATGGAAGAGACAGATATTATAAACTCTGAAACGACCCTGGAAGAAAAAAGTACATACCTACATCCTTATTATTTTCTATTATACTAGTTTCTATATACCTAACTTTTCAATATGTTCTTAGTACACAATCAAGAGGAAGTACTGTTGGATTCAGAAATGATGAGCATATCTTCCAAGGTTCTGAAACAATGCACGCGCTCTTTAACAAAGTATATGTGTTCTTACAATTCCACGGAGTTTGCCAAAACTGTGGTACGTATTAAAATGCGGTATATATTATTTTCAATGTTTTCATAACAAATTTTCGACATTTCCTTTAGGTCAAACATGTGAAACAACTACCTGGCATCGAGTCGAACACAACAGATTGGTCACTTCTGGAAAACAAAGTTACAAAATGTTTTAAAACGATGCCCCATTACAGCACGTTACTAGGTTTCAGATTTTATACGTTTTTATACAAATAGAGATAAGTAAGAAATATTTTGGTTTTGTTTTCTTATTGTTAGGTATTCTGGCACCATTGGAAAGGAAGGAAATTGTTAAAAGGAAACCAGTGGTCAGAGATGCTCAGGCACAGATAAAGAGGCCTGAGAATGTTGTAGCTGTTGATAAAGAAGAAGTAAGTCTGGAGCAGACGGTGAAGATGAAATCGTTCATTACGCGGTACTGTAAAGCTCATCGCGAACCTCTGGACTTTTTCAAACTTATTTTGCACCCTACTGATTTCGGAAAAACAATTGAAAATATTTTGCAAATATCTTTTCTAGTTAGGGACGGAAATGTAAAAATAACAAAAGGTGACTCTCATTTTTAGTAACTGTCGAAGCATATAGTTTCTTGTCTAAGGTTATTTTTAATACTTTTTTGTTCCGATCGTAGATAGCTCTGGGATCCTAGTGGTTCAAACATGTACAAAAGATATGATTGCTCAAACAGGAAAAACTCCAAACATTCAGAATGTCGTCTACCTGAATATGGACCAATGGAGGGTAACAATACCTTGATGCATCGCGCAGTTCTTTAAATTACAATTAGTCAATTCTAGAACATAACAAATCTATTTTCTATTTCAGATGCTTAAAGACGTTTATCGATTGGAGAAACCTATGATCGATTTCAATTCGGTTCAATAACAGAACGTGACATTGGATTAGAGTGCTATTCGCTGCAAGAACGAGCAGTATTATTTGATATCTTAACGCGTCCTTTATAAAGAGTATAAATTATCTATTTAAAATAATGAAAAAAATTCATGGGTTTAGTTAAAATAAATGTGTATTTTTTGATATTTCTCTCCTAACTTAAAAAAAAGAACGTTTTACGAAAACGAAGGACGATTCTGAAATTCCACAATTTATCCGTACGTTTTTGTAAAATTTTTATTAATTTCTAACATATACTATTGTGACTTAAGTATATGTTGAATAATAACAATGTTTTTTCCAACTTCATCTATGGCTGGAAGAAAACATCCTGAACTGAATTACACAGAATTTCTTAGAAATTCTCGTGGTTAATTACGTTCACGACGCTCTCACCAATTTGGTATGCCTTTGTGAATTTTCGTATAACAGGAAAAAAAACAATCTTCTAATCCCCGTTTTGCAATTTCGATACAACGATGCTTAACAATTCTGGATAGAAGTCAATATATTCCTTTTGTAGATAAAAAAGAAACAGGCTTGTATTATTAGAAGATCGTTTTAATTATTTATTAATGACATGATTACGATGACTGTGTTTCGGCTGATTACTTGGCCAACGATTCTGCCTTTGCTACTACTTCTTCGATAGGACCAACCATATAGAAGGCGACCTCTGGAAGATGATCGTATTCTCCGACTAAGATTTTCTGGAATCCTTTAATGGTTTCTTCCAACGGTACTAATTTACCAGCATGACCAGTGAACACTTCGGCAACCTAAATAGAAATGATCAGCGATCGTTAAACAGCACAAACGGTGATATAATGAAAATAAAAAATAAAAAATATAATCAGTGATATAATGAAATGCAGATTTGCATACCTGGAATGGCTGAGACAAGAACCTCTGGATCTTACGAGCACGGGCTACGGTAAGTTTGTCTTCTTCAGACAACTCGTCCATACCCAAGATGGCAATGATATCTTGAAGCGATTTGTAATCCTGCAAGATCTTCTGCACACCACGAGCAATATTGTAATGCTCTGGGCCAATGATGTTGGGATCCATAATACGAGATGTGGAGTCGAGAGGATCGACAGCAGGGTAGATACCTGATATTCAACGACAATATTAGTCCTCTTCGAAGTTCCGCTGGAACGTTATCAATAGTCTGCGGATCTTTCTACAATTATGACTTTATGTAATTATGGATTCTATTTTATTCCACTTTCTTAAAATTCATCTACGAAAATTGAAAATTGCATAAACATCTGCAGTCTAGTTATTAAAGTAGAAACTCGTTTAATTACCAAGCTCAGCGATAGCTCGGGACAACACAGTGGTGGCGTCCAAGTGAGCGAATGTGGTGGCAGGAGCGGGATCAGTCAAGTCATCGGCAGGCACGTAAATAGCCTGCACAGAGGTGATGGATCCCTTCTTGGTTGTCGTAATACGTTCCTGCATGCTACCCATGTCAGTGGCCAAGGTTGGTTGATAACCGACGGCTGATGGAATACGACCCAACAAGGCAGATACCTAGAACAAGTAAGGAATTGTTAATAAACATTCTGGTTTGAAATAGTAATAAAACATTGCAAGTGACGCTTACTTCCGAACCAGCCTGTGTAAACCTGAAGATGTTATCGATGAAAAGCAGCACATCCTGTCCTTCCTGATCACGGAAGTATTCGGCGACAGTCAAACCAGTCAAAGCGACTCGAGCACGAGCGCCTGGTGGTTCGTTCATTTGACCGTACACCAGCGCTACCTTGGAGGTCTTGTCCTTCAAGGAGATGACACCGGACTCGATCATTTCATGGTACAAGTCGTTACCTTCGCGCGTTCGTTCACCCACACCGGCAAACACGGAGTAACCACCATGAGCCTTGGCTACGTTGTTGATCAGCTCCATAATCAATACAGTTTTGCCGACACCGGCACCACCGAACAAGCCTGACGGGTCCAATCGAATCGGCGTTATAGTTTAGAAAATAAATTTAGGTTCTCGCACAATTCTAATCATTTCACGAGGACGCGGACGTATGTAGAAAATAAAATTTACCGATTTTACCACCCTTGGCATAGGGGGCAAGGAGATCGACGACCTTGATACCAGTTACCAGAATTTCCTGTTCGACAGACATTTCTACGAATTCAGGAGCATCTGCATGGATGGCAGCGAGCTTGTCAGTGGGAACGGGCCCACGTTCGTCGATGGGTTCGCCAATGACATTGATAATACGGCCCAGGGTCTCAGCACCAACAGGAATACGGATAGGGTATCCAGAATCCAGTACAGTTTGGCCACGAACCAGACCCTCAGTACCTGTGCAATTATATTACATTATAGTAAATATTGTTAAGATTTTATTTTAAAAAAAAGAAGGGAAAAGACATTACCATCCATAGCAATGGTGCGCACTGTATTCTCTCCAAGATGCTGAGCAACTTCAAGGACCAGCCTCGGGCTACGATTTTGAACCTCCAAAGCATTAAGAATTGGTGGAAGGGCATCATCGAACTGCACATCAACGACAGCACCAATGACAGCCACAACTTTTCCTTGGGCCCCACCCTTGCTTGCTGCTTTCGCATAATCTCTGCCTAATTGTCAATAAGCAATAAATAATAAATAACTCGTACATTTAAATTTGTATATAACATAGATCAACATTAGTCATTAACTTTAAAATTTTATCGAATGTTAAAAATATGTTTTTCAGAAATTAGGCGTCTATAAAGATGTACAGATGAAAGAACTATTGAAATAAACTCGATAGAATATTAGATAATGCTAGCAAAATGCAAGTTACATAATACAAATTACATGTGTAAATTTCAATAAAAACCTATCAAATTTAAATTTCGACTTGCTCGAATAGTTTGTAATTACTTTGTTAAATACATCGATGTACATTCACCGAAAGTTCAAGCTGTTTCGATAGCTTGTACAACTTCTATGATCGATTGTCCACGAGACTTGACTGACGATATGAAGAAGTCCAAGAAAATCGAATATTTCTCTTGTATAACGGTGTTCGCGAGGGCAAATGAAATTCCAATAAAAACCGAACGACGTTCGAAATATTGCCAATTGCAATTGTAGTTACGGGAAAAAACAATTTTCGATGTAGCCAAAATTTAGAGAAGTGACCTTAATGCCGCCATGTTGGCACAGTGGTATCACCACTACGGTTCGGTCAAATAATACCGATTATATAATCAATACAATGCTCCTGTTCCTCGATATTCGCGTGTCAGTTCAGAGAAAAATTAGATAAATGTTCAACCAGTCTGGATTATCGAATCAGGACGGTTAAATTGTAGAGGGTGGTGCTGATGGTACTGTAACTTATCGGCTGCAGCACGATGAGAAACAGTGTAGAGGAGAGTGTTACGAGTTGGATTGTGAGAAGGCGACAAGTAACGTTTGAGAAAATGATTATTTGGCTACTCACTGTTCACGGACAGAACTCCGGATACTTTGGCGACTTCATTTTGGAGTAAGCCTGGTTTGACGGCCCTCAGGGCTCCAGCGGCTGCCTTCGATACAGCACTCAACATCTTGGCCGGTCAAGTGAAGAAAGGCGACCGGAATGGTTTCCGATTTCGATTCGTATGGAGTGTACCCTATACTGATTGCGCATGCGCTTTACCAGACCCCACCTCGGCGCATCTCTACTGCACAGACGCGTTATTGGATCGTTGCGCATAATCCAGCATAATCGTAACCTTAGACCATATAAACTTATAGACACGGCACAGATAATTTTCCACATATATAATCGTAACATCGTATGCTGTGTTCTTATGGAACGAGTTCCGGTTTTTCCCTGATATTTCAAATAAAATACAATAATGAAAAAAACATTATTTGATATTAGGCTATGTATTGATCTTATCAACACATTACATATATAGTAATTTCGAGTAATAATAATGTTACTTTAAACAGCCCGCCAATCGTACTCTCATTAATGTAACACAGTATGATTTTTCTGTTTCCCTATTGAATAAGAAAATGTTTGTTGATTCTTCAGGCCCGCCATTTATAAATTCTTCAATTATATAACCGCACGTGTACCGACCTAACCTCGCCCATGCGAGGTGTTGATACGGTTCTATAGAAGACCGGGAATTTCGTTTCTTTTTATTTAAATATCGAAAGATTTTTAATCAAATCAATCAACATGGTTGAAGAACAGAGAAGACGGGTCGAAGAGAATATGAATAAAATGGTGGAGCAGATTGACAAGTTTTACATTAGGAAAATGCAGGTATATTCGGTTGCACTGGTGAATCTTTCCAGGTTATTTTATTCATTGCTTGCACTTTGCTTGCAATGATGAATAACCGAACATCTCTGCAGTACTCGATAGTAAAAGTACATAGGACATAGGATACAATTAACATTGCATTTCAGGGAGACATGCACCGGTGTGCTGCGGTTTGTTGCGACAATGAAACTTACAGCATGCAGAAAGTACACAACTGTGTGGAGAATTGTAATAGCTCCTTAACTAAAGCTCAACATTACATTCAAGGAGAGTTTGAAAGAGTTCAGGTAGATAATTAATCTGTGGAAAGAAAAAGCCAATTAATTTGAAGCTAGCATAATCAATGAAAAATATTCTTTTAGAATCGATTGCAAAGGTGTGTCATGGACTGCAATGATAAAATAAAGGATCACATGGGACCGAATCCTACACAGAACGAAGTAGATAGATACAGCGATGAATTTGATAAATGCGCTACCAAATGTGTAGATAATTACTTAGACATGTTACCAGCATTAGAGAAAACGATGAAGAAAGTTTTAGCTAGTAAAAAGTATGATTCATAGTATAACCAATGACGATAGTAATTCATAAACTGAAGCGGCTAAACTGCCATCAAATAAACACTATGTACATTGTCTTACATAAAAGAAAATAATTTTCTATACTGGATTAATAAGACCGTGGATCTCATTATATAATTACAGATGAAGGTAATCTCAGTTGCATTGCGGATTATGTAGCATTTTGTACACATGCCAACTGCTTATACCAACAATAATACATTGTACCACGATACAATAATTTTTGTTACCCATTTGTTTTTTTTAATTGTTGCAGTGAATATTGTTGACTGTAGCAAACAAGGAGACGCTGGTTCTAACGAATTCCATGATCATAGTATTTATTAACTAGTACACTTGATGATTGCAGTGGTACATTTTCGTTTCTCTCCTGATTTTATTATTATTATATTCTCTCACTCGCTCTCTTTCTCACACTCTCGCTCGCTCAACGTAATAACAAATTCACCGTTGCAATTAATATCATTTCTTTATTGTTACAATAGACATTACGCTTATTGCACACTTTTTTTTCATGATATAAAACCTTTCCACCACTCTCGCTCGATACAAAATAATCGGTCAAAATATGTCGCGGTAAATTCGTGATCTAAACCTGTAGAAATCTGCAAATAAATCGTTTAAATAAGAATAATTTAAATATAAATATCAACGCAATAATAGTTTCACTTGTTTCGATCATGTGTGTATGTGTGTGTATATATGAGTGTAACAGTTTCATCTATGAAAGTTGACATTGGGCTTTATATCTGTCTTTTATCGTTTTTTTTTACATTTTTTCATTTTGTTTTATGGAGACTGTTTTTAATTCGATTTCGATTCGTTCGTTATTTTTATTCCATTAAATTTGTCGTCGTAGCTGCAAGACTGTTTTTTTTCTAGTTTAGGTAATTCGGTGCATTTATTGCGCAATGTAATGATATGCAAACTCGCAAAAATTCGACGAGAGTGTATTCTATTATTTTTTTCTGTTTTTTATTATATTTGTCGAGCGACAAAACACGATCTCGTCTCGCTGGAAATTTTCGTCGTCGGTACTGCGCGTTTCTCAAAGTTTCTCAAAACATAGCTCAATGTCGTCAAATGGAATGGCATGAGTTTTCATTTATTTATTTTCTTTTTTCTCTCTCGTTTTTCCATTTCAGAAGGGAAACGTGAATTTTCTCCTGATGTCTCTCGAGGTATAAGTGAATATGCTGCGGCTATAGTTCGCACCTGGCGTCGCACGGATTGTGAAAAAAAGAACGGTCTATGTAACATTCTGTTATCCCAATCTCAGTCAGACTCTTCGGACTAGATTTCTTTTTTCTTTTTCTCATTTAACAAAGATTGTGATCAACGCGCCTCTTATAAAAAAAAACGCTGGACATTTAGTACGAGTAGCTGGTATAGTAGGTACGTCTGGTAGAAAAAGAATAGTAATCGAAGGTACAAGGTGAAAACGTAGGTTCACTGCGCTCTCTTCCTCTCTCGCTCATTCTCAATCTCTCTGAAACATGAGTTTCTTTTTTGACCGGGTGGTGCGTTTCGCCTTATAAAAAAGTGTTTCATTTCCAATTATTGCTCACACATCTTTCTCTTTCTCTCCCTCACTCTCGCTTATCATCTTACCGTTTTCATCTTGGATCGTAGAGATCATACTAGACTTGATCGACTCAATACAAAAGAATCAAAAAGACAAGTACAAGACCTACGTTGCTCTGCGTCGGGACTTTTAAGGGGTGGGGGAATCGAATATCACAAAAATACAAAGAACAGTATATTTCGTGGGGTGTCCCAGAATCTTCCTGCCCAGGCTGTGCCCCTATATATGTTCAACGAACAGAAAGCAAGAGTAGCATATAATATATAACATATACATGATCGTTTTGCGGAGGAGTTAAATAAAAAAGTCTGAGCCCAATGTCTTTCTGAAATAACATTTATGATTGTAGCGTGTCCGGTAAATACGTTTAACATTTTTTTTTATTCGATAATCCTGTCGTCACAATTTTTCTCATGGAAAAAAATAATTCGAAATTATCCTAAAACAAAAAGGAGATTTCATCCGCGAAGAAAAAAAAAAGAACATCATCATTGTTTTTTGTCTTTTTCTTCTTCTTTGCGTTCGTGGAACATACCGATACAATCGCAGCGGGAAAACCCTGGAGAGCCTTGTGTGTTACGTGTGTGTGGTATTCATCAATTTTTCATTTAGGAAGTTCTTGCGTCTCGAAAAGTGCAAAATTCAAAATGCTGACGCGACGCTTTCTTTCGAAAAAATGGCCTGTAAAATTCTGTTCGACACTCGAAGCGACGAATGCGCGTAGAAATTCAACTAATAGTCCATTTTTTTATCCTCTTTGTTTTCATCCCTTTTAAGGCAAAATAGAAATCACTTTGATTCGCGTACAATTCAATTGCAACTTCGTTAGTATTTTTTCTTTCTTTTTTCACATTTCTTCTACGCTCTCCACCCGCGGAGCAGAAAAATTCGCTTCTATAACACGTCCCGGTACAAGATTGAAATTTGCGAAACATATGTAAGAGTACTGATCAAGTTTTATTCTTCTTCTTTTTATTCTTTTCTTTTGTGTGCCGGAACACCCATTTTTCGAAAAATTTCTAAATAGAACTGCGTTTCTTTTTTTGTTTTCTTCTCTTGGTCCTATCCTAAGCTATCACCGATTGTAAATTAGTTTCTTCGATCTTCATTGCTTAATTAATATCGAGTTTAAATTGTGCAGCCTGCCGAATGCAGCAACGACAATGTGCCCCATTCGCAGGCTCACATCGCACTATATATGCTATGATTGCGGAGCAAAACAGTCGTTTCGTAGCTGTGCAATCAGACCATGATCATATCATCATTATCATCATCATCATCATCATCGTCATCATCATCATCATCGTCATCATCGTCATTACTGTCTCTACAATCTCAACAACACACGATCTTCCTAGCATCTCACAAAATAATCGTTCCATTACCGATATTAACAACTCTGCACTCCACAGTGCAATACTTACTCCGATAGCTACGAGTTCTCTCGTTTCGGGGTCTGCACGAGTACTATAGTTTTGTTATACATCTCGCAATGAGCCTTTTTCTTCTAATCCAATTAATTTCGACAATTTACCGATTCATTTTCAACGGCAGTGTATTTCTTGTTGTACGTTTATGGATGTCGTTACATGCCACGGGCATGATTAATCGATTGGTATAACTCTCATGAAGATATAACAAGAAATAGAAAAATTGATGTTAGTAACATTTCACCTATCAGCAACCATTTAATAGATTTTCAATAGCAATGGCAATATTAGAATTAATAAGTTATCATCGGGACTGTTACTCGAAAGAAAATGTTTAATTATAGGAGACTTTATTAATAAGCTTCCGGTAGGTAAAATGTTAATAAATACAGGAGACTTTTTAGTCGAACGTACAATGGGAAATGAGCACTATGAAAGTAAATATAATATTTGGCGCTCTTTGCGTAGACAATGTATCACAATCCTGCTCGACGGGGCGCATGAGAGCGCTATGGGAATAAGTATTGTATCCTAAATCGTGGCCGTTACGAATCCGCTGCGTTGCTAACCGTATCATCATTGCAACTCGCCTAATATGGCTGACGATAAGGCTCGACCGCGTCGTCGCGAATTCACCCTCTACTTACATGGATATTCGATTTGTACTTTGAAATTGAGTCAACTATTTGTTTCCTTCGCGAGCTTCGGTCGAAACCAGTTCCCATACAGTCACTAAACAGTCGTTCAACAGAGAAAGCTTAGAAAATTCATGGAAGTTTTCTTCGTTCGGATAGTTAACAAAGTTCGAATATAATACAAAAGAAAAAATAAAAAAGGATATATATATATATATATATATAATTGCACGGGGCGAGGCGACATTACATGGCAACTGTTTCAATCAAAGCGCAATTGTAACCTGCTTGAAGAAATTCGAACGGCGCAGTCGAGCCTTTCATTTTCAATTAAATAATAACTTTGTTAGCCGACCTAGCTAATCTGCGTTTAAAAAAGAAACATCAAACAACTAGGAGGAAAGACTACTGATCGTTTAAAGAAGAGAGTGCGTACTTTTTTCTTTTGTTTTCTTTTTCTTTTAGGTAGAGTAGTAAGTATCTTCGAAGTCGTCGAATACGTGAGAATCTTCGGCAATTCAGAACATATATATATATATATATGTATATATATGTGTATATATATATATTATATTTTTTTATTCACTTTTGGCACTCCGGAGCCTCGAACATCGTCATTTTTCTTCTTTTAATTAATCCTGTTTTTTGTGTAGACCACCTTCTCAAGGTATATCTATCTACAACGAAATTTGCATATACGAAACAAAATGTGTGCAATAGATTCGAAAAGTTAGATCAGAAGTATTCGATGTTAAATCGCGTGTTCTTCGGCTGTACGCCGAATTCGAAATAATACAAAGCACGTTGATTAACAAGTGTCACAACCACGAACGACTCTCACGCATTCCTCAGGCTCCTATCACGTACATAATCCATTTTTTTTCTTGTTCTCTAAACGTTAGGGCTACCCATTAATGATCGTTCTCTCTCACATTTCTTTTTCTTTTCTTTTCGTTTTATCGTTTTTCGCAAAGTAAAGTAGCAACGTTTACTTTGGGAAAAAAGAAAGACTACCCGCTGGTGGCCACCAGGAGTGGGGAACAAAGAATCTCGAGGGAAAGAAACTAGAACGGTAGTCGTGTAAAAAGTAACAGAAATAACGTGAGCAGCCCCTTTGCTCTTCGGCCTGCCTTGCAGTAAACCAAGTCGCGCTTAAAAAAGGCTTAGAACACACTTTGAATATCGATCCCTGTAGGCGAATGAGACAACTCGCGTCCACTGGTACACGTATTCACCCCGTTAACTCTAAAAAGAACAACACCGTGTTCCCTACTCTCTCGCTCGCGCGTTCACTAACCCTTTCTTTCATTTAAGTTAATTTAAAAAATAATAATAAACGAACTGGAACGTCTCGTGCGTTTCAAGTATAATTCGTTAAATGCAGAATGATCGAGCAAAACGTACTTTGAGGAGAATCAGGTTTTTTCGAGGGAGTGGGGACAATCCGAATAGTTTCATTGAATTACTCTGTCTTTAAAATGCGATTACGTTGGAAGTCGTACAATTTAAAACAATACTCTTTTACTCGTAGGGTTTTTCTTCGTTTTTCCTTTTAAATAATCATTTTCTTAGACTCTATTTTAAGTACGTCAGAAAGATTCACTGTATCGCTCGATCGTTCTCGCGAAGTCTTTTCTCAAAAACCATGACGTATTTCTTTTTTTTATCAAAACACGTCCAAGTTCTTGTTAAGAAATTTTCACGCATCTTTTACAAAATATACTTTCGGTCTTTTGACCAAGTTAATTTTTTTGTTTTTTTTTGTTTTTTTTTTAAGTAGCCGTTTGTTTTTCTCGACTTTGTTTTGCAGTCCGTATGACGAGCGTCGCACGAGTCTTCCCTGCTTAATGGTTCTCTTATTAAATTTCATAGAACGTTCGAGGCACCGACCGATCGCTAAGGTCTTAAAAAGAAAAAAAGAAAGGTGATCACATTTATTGCACCCGGTCATGTGTGTGTACGTGTATATGTTTGTTTCCTGTCTGTTCCTATGTTACTAAAAAAAATCTATGATCTCAATGAAAGAACAGAATCATCGTTCGCTAAGCTCTTTTGTCTATAGGTATGTAGCTCGCTTCGCGATCGGTCTGCGCACAAAAAATTAATACTAATTCAATAATTAGCTGCTCCCAATGTAAAAAATAGTAGAACTCTAACACAGAAATCAGATTTGCCTACATGGATCATTTCGACAACAATATGCCTTTGTTAGACTTTAGTGTTTCACAAAAGGTATAATGGTTTACCAAAAGTAACCGCCCTCTGTTCCTCCTCCTAGGAAGTTTTTCTTTTGCGATATAGCCACGCTGTGGCTTGCCATTGCAGCTAGTTGGGCGGCATTTGGAACTGTTGGAGGTGGTGGCAAGACGGGTTGTGAGATACTATCAAATCGATTAGTAGCGTCGAACCCATTCTTTAAAAGGAAACAATTAATTAGTCGTAGTAATCACAGATATGCATATACATTCAAGGAAAAAGTTAAGTGGACACTTAAAAATTAAGAAACTCTTTAAAGAGTATCCACTTAATTTTGTCTTCGACTGTGTGTGTGTATCCAAGATAAATAAATCCTTACAGGCATCACAAGCGTAGGGGGCCTAACCGGAGGCTGCATTGCTGCTGCTGGATAATATGCTGCAGCTGCAGCTAACGGTGGATAATATTGCAGTGGCCCGTATGCTGGATAACATGAGCCCAAGTATCCAGGGTATCCTTGACTGTACATTGGCTGGTACATCTGCAAAAATAATTAATTTTTACTGTGTTACTATCCCTGTTAACACTTTACTTGTTAGCGAAATAAATGTGCTTATACCAAAAGAAAGCATAGATATTTTCTTTTACATTGCAATCTTAAATGAAAGTATTAGATGACGTTATCGAGGGTGACATGTTAGTTCACAATGACAAATAAAAAGTGTTTAGCCATGAACCATAGATTCAATGATCACCAGTCGGTAATGTGTTAATAGTTTAGCAAGGGATATATATATATATATATATATATATATAAAAATTCTCACCATAGGATGTGTAAGAGTCTGATCGTATGTCGGCGGTGGTGGACCCTGTGCAGCGTAGAGCTGGGGCTGATTAGGAAAGACTCCATACGGTGCGGCACCTGCAACTATTGTAGGATACGCATGTAATCAGATCATTGGAACCAATAGAAATGGAGCCAGAGATGAATCTCTTACGTGTACCACCGTAGGTAGCAGGCTGTGCCGGCGCAGGGACAAAACCTGTTGGTGGATGAGGTGTCACCGGGTATGCTGTAACACATGCAATGGAAAATGCAGGTCCGTTCACTTTGTTGGCTGTAGGTTCTTCTAAGCCAACGGTACGTGGTACCACTGCCAGGAAGGACAAAGGACAACGCGCGTCAGGGACCAACAGGGCATCTAATAGAAACTATTTTCACCTGGCATTCGTATACTTTCTTATTCTCTTAGTTTCTTGACTGTGCCCTAGGGATCAACTGACTCGCGTCATCAATGTTAGGACATCTCCGACGCCTTGTTCAACAGACATGCGTTTTTCTAAGGATATAATCGCTCAACACTCTGAGAGCTTGAATTAATCAACAGATGACCGAGCGTCGATTACGTCCCAACTCCAAAAGTGGTACTCCCACACCCAAGTATATCTTACACATGACATACACCGTTTTTATCAAGGTACTATTCAAAGCTCAAACAATGTTAGTCACTAAATAATGGTGAAAAGAAATAACCGAAAAAACGGTATCGCTGCCTTCTCTTGTTACCGTTCGAGTTTACCGCCGGCACGCAAAGATGCAAGTCAAGTTTTCTCATTCAAACGGAAACATAATCGCTGACCGGAAGAGAGAAGAGACGATCTCGGTACAACAAAAACAACGTAAACGATACAAAGTACATACTTTTTTTTATATACATATATATATTATATACATATATATGTATGTATATATGTGGAGAAAGAAGTGTCCGCGATGCATCCACGTGTAAACTGCGCTGGTACAAGACAGGCATTTGATAGTAAAAAAAAAACATTTACGCCTCTGACGAAAATCCGTTTTATTTCTTGTTTGCTAAAAACGATTGTCAATGGACAGAGAAAAAAAAAGATATATATATATATATATATATATATATATATATATATATATAATCAAAAAACGTCGTGCAACTAATATGGGAATTACAAGGTAGTTGTTCGATTTCCGGTGGGATTCTCGACAGAGGCATAGTTGAAAGCGAGACACTTGAGAATAGCTTAGCGAACTATTTACTTGCGGCCGGTCGGGCCGTGAATTGAAAAAACAACAGTACGTGTACATTTGGAATCTGAGAATGGAGCAATCTGTGGTACATCTTGTCACTGATTTCATCGATCAATCGGATCGTTTCATGGGCTATTTCGCCGTTGGAAAAAAGATTCAGAACAGAACAATTGAATACAACGCGCGTCATGATGGAATGAGTAACCGAAAAGATGTTTTCTTTTCTTCTTTCTTTTTTTTTGATTGGAAACATAACAAAGAAAAAAATAATCAATGAAACTCGAATTCTTTTCACCTTCTTTGAACGTAAATATACACAGAAAAATACAGTAAAGTTCTAACAATACAGCCACTACGAGTAATATATATATATGTATATATACATATATATATGTATTATGTAATGTATATCGACATAGTCCACAAAAAAAAGAGTCATCAGGCAGTCGGTTTTGTGAATCAAACGGACAAACCAAAACAATAAAGGAGGACGAAGAATAAGAATAAGAAGAAAATGAGAGAAACTATTCTCAAATGAAAACTCGCGTGTTTGATCGACCTACCTTTTACTTCTAAAACTAAGATATAATACGAAACCGATCTCAAAGCAAATAGCGTTACGCAATCAAGGTAGAAGCCAAATACATTCGTCTAATTAATCGAACCCTCGGGGACTCGTCGACTGGCCCAATGCATCAAAACAAAATTTTCCGCGGAATCTCTGAAGCAACTGGAAAATCATTTCGTCATTTTAAATGCATTATTTTCACTTTTTTTTCTTGCTGGAAAATAAATTTCTTGTAGATTAAAGATGGGAAGAGAAATCTTCGCGGGGGGCCAATCGCGAATCGTGTAGGCTCGACCACATCGAAAAAAAAAGAAATGACAAAAAACAGAGCCAAAATAAAGCCATGGGTAAGAGGGGGTAAATGAAGGGTTCTTCCAAAAAGTGATGTTAAAAACAAGCCCAATAATCAAGATTCGGTCAAGTGAGACACATCCGGTAAAAAACCGATAACAAACGATCCAATTTCTGTTGGTAAAAAAGAAAGAAAGAAACAAACAAGAACGTGGTCTTGATCCGAGATAACAACTCGTTCGTTTTCATACGTTTTTTCTTTTTTTTTCTTTGGTTGGTTTTTGGTTCGGGGGCGGTGAATGTGTAATTTATACAATGAGTACAGTGGTACGAATGAACAGAAAAAATGAAGTAGATTATATTTATATATATATATATATATATATACATATATGTATATATATATAAAATTATATTCCGTTTTATATACATATATATACACATGTGTGTGTGTATATATATATATAAATATGAGTATATGAATGTTTATGTATATATCAAGTTCCACACATTCAAAAACTTGTGACAAGATTCAGCAAACCACAAATTTCTGCAAATATCCATAAAATAAAGGTCAAACATGATTAAAAGTTATCCGTAATTGCGTAATATATAATTAATTAATTGGGCGCTACTCGCGCGAACCTTGCCACGAGCGAGACACATTTTCTTTCTATTCCACCCGGGTCGATCGATCTCTCTCCTCTGTCTTCTCGTTCCCGATGGCAACCGCGAGAACGCCCAATTTTCTTTTATTTTTTTTTTAGTAGACTAAGTTACGCTCCGTGCCATTGCCATTCGTCACGCACAAGAAAGAACGCTCAGAGAAAGAAGATATAAATAATTTTAAAAAACGACGTATCCTTGTGGATTCGAATTTCGCGAATCTGATGGAGAACTCTTTGGTTCGATTTGCGTGTGATGAATGGCTCAAGCTCAGCAGCAGTGGATGGACATGTTGTACTCTAACATAGATGTCAGCCCACACCAAATTGTCCATGATAATTGAATACTGGTCCAACGCGTGGAAACGAGCTCTCCTCGAATTACGTTCCATTGCTCTTGATGGCCTCGCGTGTGTAGGACGACACCGTTTCCTTTCGTTTATCATAGTTCGCCAGTGTCATTATTTTATGATTCCCGACTGGAATAGGCTGGAAAAACGAGACGGCTTCGTGTCCAACACGGTCGGATCAGTCCCCAATCGAATAATAAATTTATGTGTCAGTGCCACGGTGCAAACAATCATCGAATCCAATAACAATTGATCAGAATATTCAATATATGCTAGTACGAGTTTTACTGGGTAAATTTCTCATTTATTCATTTTTTTTGTTCTCTCTCAGTATTCTCCTAATTTTTCCCTCTTTCTTTCAGTCTCTCCCTCTCCGCTTCCCCCTTTCTCTCAGCAGTTTTAGCGGTCTCGACCCCTCTTTATCTCTCGTACACGCACGCATTCCTTGTCCGTCTTTCTCTCCGTATGCTTTCTTTAAAGCCTGATTTGTCCCAATGAGCATATTCGACCTAGTTCTACCGTTCGTGCCAGATGGTCTTTCCAGTTTCGCCCGTTTCGAGAGAGAAACCGGGCGAATTCTGCCGCCCCGTTTCGTTTTTTTTGCTTTTTTGCTTTCGTTTTTATTCGTTAAATATACGATCTTTCAATCTCATCGAAATGCTTCGGTGGAACAGTCTTAGTGCCTCGACGGGACCCAGCGACCGATCCTCGACCATCTCCGGCAATGTCCTATCGTTTTTCATCAAAAAAGGGACCATGGAATGTGAACAAAATTTCCCTTTGCAATACTACGCTTCTCTCGTTCTTTCGTGTTCAAAATCCGGAGCAATATGATTTTAATAACGTCGGAAAAAAATATTTAAATAGCAATATAAAAACTGACAAACGTGATCTAAATACCGGTTAATATAATTTTACGTGAAGTGTATTTCATTAAAAATTATACTCGGTTGGAGGATCAGTCAGAATTTCGTTCAAAGAAAGATTTGCAAGTCTAGTAACTCGGTCGCGCTGTTCGGAGACGAAGCTTTTGGTAAGATCTAGCGAGTTCCTCGAATTCTAACAAGTTATTTACTACACACGATCTATAAGTATTCTTTTCGAATTTTCGGCGAGAAGATTTCGATCGATGATCAATTTTCGTGGATATCGGTCCGGGTCACTGGGTCTCGGCGGGTTCGAGGCACGTCTCAACACTCTCGGCAACAGTCGACCATTGTCGTCGACTCGCAATCTCATCTTTAAGCTCACTATTAACAGTATACATGATAGATTCTGCCAAACATGCACATGCAGTTCAAAAATGCTCGAGAGAAATTCCTATAATCTTGCGGCGACAAGTGTTGCCAATCGAACCGTTTCGTACACGTTTCAGTTTATACGTGATCGCGCGTTTCATCGATCATCGTTGATCGCCTCCCGATAGATATCCGCGGGCTAATTCGAATTTTCACCAAGATGTTAATGAATTCGATGTCTCGTTCACGACAGGAATAGGAACGTCTCTGTATTACTCGACTCCAAAAAGACACACTACGAAACTGTTCGGCTACACGACGATTAAAAGACGACGAAAAACAGGTCGCTCGTGTCCTTATTAATCGCGCGAATGATTTGCCTCGATGAATAGAGGAAGTTGAAAGCGTTACACGTGAGAAAAAGAGAACACCAGAATCACGTGTTCCGTTCACAAAATACCAACACTGATTAGGAAGGTAACGAGCGACCGAACGTACGAACGTAAAAAAGATAGAATCATGGAAAAGGTCTATCACAACAGATTATATGAGCATGCATTGTAACGCGCGGCGCGAGCACCTTTTGCAATTGTATTCGACGCGCGAAGACCATATCCTTTCAGCTGGTTTTGTTGCCGGTCGATCAAGGATAACGATAACAGAGATTTTAAGAGGTAAAAGGTGCTCGCGCTCGTACGCGTTCGCGCGCGCTTAACCGCGCCCGTGCCACTACCGATATACATTCCAAGGCATGCAAAACTAAAATTACAAATACGTGAAAAATCATCAAAGCTATGTATATATTTATATACTTGCACAGAAAACCGATCAGGATGCAGGCAAACCGAATTTTTTCTCGAGATCTCTTCCCGTGGTGCGCCGAGTGCACAAACAATTGGACTTTTTTTTCATGAAACTTGAAACGAAAACACGCCTCGTCGCTTTCGTTTATGCAACCGTTGCCGACCAAGCGTGCTTTCTTCTCTTTTGCTTTTCGGTTTCAACGATTATCGATTGGTTTTTATTTCTTTTTGTTTGAATCAGCGAGCACTAAGTTGTAATTCGTGATACAGAGTGTGCACGTATATATGTTTACGTATACACGCTACTTAATTCCTTACGTTTCTTCTCTGTTCTCGTTTCAGAATGGGATTTAAGCTAAACACGCTACCATCGTCGAAGGAACAAGTAGAAATTCATCTGGATATGTATATAGAAATATGTATCAACTACCAAACACGTGCAGAAACGACCACAAGTTTCGTCTCTATCATCGTCTTCCGACGATTTCAAGTTCTTGGCCGAACAGAAAATTCGTTTTCATCGTGAAGCTGATCGAGCATATATCTTTTTATTCTTATTTCTTTTCTTTTTTTTGTAGTTAAAACAAGAAACTTGTAGCCCGAGCCGAAGCGACATGCACTATTGT
This sequence comes from Lasioglossum figueresi, assembly GCA_028455805.1. Classification (NCBI taxonomy): domain Eukaryota; kingdom Metazoa; phylum Arthropoda; class Insecta; order Hymenoptera; family Halictidae; genus Lasioglossum; species Lasioglossum figueresi. The sequence goes on along the minus strand of CM052196.1, from coordinate 563,344 downwards.
TAAAAGTGAGCTACCAAGTTTCTATCGAGTAGAAGTATCATATAAATACGCTGAGCTTAGATACAGCATTCGTGTCCACCTCGCTGGCCCATCGTGCCCCGTGGACAATCGTTTCGAAGGCAATTCGTGTCGATTTTTTATTTAATAATCTGTCATTTCGTTCATCGAAGAGTTTCGTCTCTTTTGAATTGCTTCGCCACGCGTGGCACGATGGGCGACCAGAAAAAAAATGGAAAAAAAAGAGAAAAAAAGAGAATAAATTAAGCAATCAGCCAATACCACGGTCTCAGTACGAAATATTTGTACACCCATATCAATATCTTACGTTCATATTGATTTGGATATATAGCAGCCGACGTCTCCAATTCAAAAAGTATAAGTCTCGATCGTGTTTAAACCCATTCATCTCGAAGGACTTACGAAAATACCCTTGTCGTCGTTTCTAAAGGATCACTGTCTCATTTTTGCATATTTTTTATTCTCCAATTGGATCAGAGGATCCTCTTACTTTAGAGTCGAATCGTAATTTAATCGACGTCTCCATCGAGAAATCATAAAAATTAAAATCACGTTCTTTAGCAAAATCTATCGTAGTCAATATTGATAAAATGTAATTGATATTGCTGCAAATGTAGTACAATCAAGTTTTCGATAAAATAAAAAGTCGGAAAAGTAAACACTATTAAGAATGAATGTTAATTTCCTGGATTTGGAAAAACAGATAGGTATATTAATTAATCCCTTGCTGAACTTTTTCGTAGCCGCTAATGTCCTATAAGAAAAATTGAAAATTGTGTTTTTCGTAGGTCTACGTTTTACTCTAATTTTGAAAATTGTTGAAAATTGTCATGGCGAGTCTGACACGGTACGAAAGGGGGCAAGGGGTTAATCAATAAAAATATTATCTGTAAAATCGAATAAAATTCCATCGTATAAAGCAATAAAAAATTTAGAGCACTAAAGTAGAAGAATCCCTGAACGATTACGCGGCCGGAAGTGTACAGGTCGTTCTTCAGACGTAAACTCAAGAAACACAGGCACTTCCGTTTCCATAACAGAACAACAGATTTTCACAACGAGCGATCTCTTTAAGATTCAACGCGTATCTCTCGATCCTCTTATCGCTGTCAATCATATGGCATTTAGCGTCTAACCAACATAAACCTGGAAAAACGAGGAAACTGAGATTAGTCACATTCATTCTATTATCTTTCCCAGATTTCCTCAAAGTGTCATCAGATATTCTTGCGGTTTTCTATTGCTAGCCAGATGTATGAATCGGTTGTGTTACCAACGATCTGTCAATAAGATTAACGACACGAGGAGCCGGAAGGGGCTGGACAAAAGTTCAATATCTCGAACGGCCGATGGCGAGATATCTAGATCAAGCAAAAGCTTTCTGTTGTTATTCGGTCTCTCGTGTCTTCACTTTTTGAATCAGGAGGCGCACGGTGCGTCTATATCGTCATATATATATTGGTGGAATATATATATAATATATATATCGTGTGATACGTAATATATGTTGGTATATAAACACGTAGTGAGTTAAGGTAATATATAGAGTAAGGTGAGGTTAGATACGTGGCTTAGGCTGCGCGAACGCCGGTCTCCGAAGCTCCACCTACTGACTGGGATCAAATCGTCTTTGTAATGGTCCGCTGCAAACATATTGACAGCCACAACTGTAGGCGCTATCCTTCGGTTTTTTAGCGACTATACCGTGTCACGATAATACGCTCGCAGAGATTTGCACCAGTATTATCCTCGATTCTCGGTTTATTAATTTTTCTTGGCTGCGTGTTTTTTCGTTTCGCACAGCGTATAAAACTGATCTACTTACAGACTAAACTTTTACACATCCCTTAAACGCTACGCTCTGTAATCACACACGTCTGCCTTAGGAACAGAGCCGACTGAATTAGGAATAATCGCATAAGTGTCCGAGCTGTTAATCAAGTACGATAGTGGATTATCTATAAAACAGTGTAGTGGTATTTCCGAGCTGTACGTCGATTCAAGATTTCCATATTCCACGTACCAAACTCGAGAAAGTCTGTTGTCGAAAGTAAAATTGTGTATTTCACTCGTACGAGCCATAGGCTGATATCTTTGCGAATTGTTTTCGACGCATCTTTGTTACGTAGAAGTGTATTATGTATTAAGTTGTCCCAAAAGTTTCTTTCGGATATGTGTTCTTTTAATGTTGCTAAATAAATACAAACAATGCGATAATCTCCATGTTAATGTTTCAGTACTTTCTAACATGAATTTGCATTATGTGCACAAATCGAAAACCAACTTTTGGGACAACCTAATATTTATTTAGCAATATTAAAGGAACACATTCTGAAAGAAACTTTTGAGACAACCCAGTATATACCGATCACTGGTAATACCCGTAGCAATGCTGCACCATTCAATATTGATACATTCGAAAAAAAGATTTGCGAGATCTAGATAGAAATTATGATTTATCTATGTCTGATCGTCGTATAAGCGAAACCTAGCAAGCCTAACATTTAATAATTTGAGAATACATGAATTTTAGCTTGCAAACGGTATTACTCTTCGTTTTATTCGCTGAAATAATAAATCGTTAAATAAATTGTGTCTGAATTAAATTTTTTAATGTATCCTTTGTGTACTGTACGAATGAAGATGAATCATTTTTTATCTATCCCATACAATATATTAACGTACTTGCACAGCTTCCAGAGTCAAAATATAAATTAAAGTTTCTCTCGATTGTAAAGAATAATATGATATAATAATTTACTCTGTTCTTTGTATAATGAATATTTATATTGTCTCTCCTATATATCGAGTCGTGTACAGCCAAGTTCAGTATTATCATTCTCACACGATCACAGGCTTTCGCGACAGCACGAAAACATTATCATAAATTATATAATTTGAAAAAAAGAACAAAAATTTGTTCTCTACGTTTATTAACGTTAAAAAAAGAATCAGATTTCTTTGTTTGTAGTGAACAAAAAAAACATGATTTCGACAGCAAAAAAAACTATATTCCCATTATAAATATTCTACCAATTAAATTGCAAAACCGTATTTTTATTACTTTCGAAGGAAAAAGCATTAGCATACGGTGAATCTTGGCGGTGTATAACAATTGATCGGTCAATAATTTTTTTTTGTTCAATCGCACAAAGTACTCGCGACTCGTGAATATATGCATAATGCGTACTTGGATATGCACGTTGGCCGAGTCAATGAAAAGCGAATAAATAAAGGAGAACGTGACATAGAATGAAGGAAACTGATAACGGCGCAACAAAAACCATCGGTTTCCAAGCTGTATTCGACTTTTAATAAAGAGTCGTCATGAAAATTATCCAGGACGAGCTCTGGAAGCCATTTTGTATTTCCCACACAGAATGCGGTATTGATTTATCTGTCACTGGGCAGTAATTCAAGTTTTTTTCTGGTCGCGCGAGAACGAGGGATCTGTCCACGTAACAAACGATAAAGGGGTTCGATCGAATTTGAATGTGCACCATTCTTCACAGGTGTCGAATCGCTAATAGCCAACAGAAAAAAAGAATTGTCCGTCGTACGAGTGACAAGTGGGTATATCCTCGACTCGAAAACACGAGATACTCTTAACGTGTGTAACACATACTTCTAGTCGTTATTGCGCGGTTACGGTGTATAATTACCTTTCTTGTCGGTCATTATTGCTTAAAGTTTCACAAATTCTAGCAAAAAAATACGTTATTCCTAATTAAATCACCGATTCAAGTTTCAATACTGAGGAGACGAGCAACGGCTGTGACACTTGACGGACACTAGCGCCCTTTATTGAGCCTGCCCGTGGCTCCCCTGATGCCGTAACGTGATTGGCCGAAAATATTAAGCGCGCCTGGCCAATGAATGCAACGCTCTCCACCTGATATCGACCGCCAAAAATTCAATATACAGTTAGAAGCATAACTGATCACATACACTTGAAATCAGAATAACTTTTTTATGAATGGACCAAACGACTTCAATTTCTCTGTAAGACTAGAAGAATTAGTTTAGTAAATGACGTCTAATAAATATGTTGACAAAATGTATTTAGTCGGAATTGTGAAAGACAATAGTAAAAATTGATTTTTACTACTTTTTTTAGCTGGGCCAATAACGAAAATTTCAAAGATGTGTTTTATAAACTCGTATAAATTATATACGTTCTGAAAATTTCATTGAAATTGAATTCTAAACGATCAAAAGTGGTAAAAATTTTCATCGTTTAGAATTCGTAAACCAATTAACTAATTTCAATGAAATTAATCATAAGCATTTACTATGTATGTACATAATACCTCTTACAAATGTTCAAAATTTATAAATACAGGTTTGCATTGGAAATGCAACCAGAAATGCACTTTGTCGTGCATTGCGATGGGTATATACGCTTATAAGCATATGTATACATGATTGACGCGTATAAATGTTTATAAAAGAATATTCTTATTCCAGTAAAAAATCTACCGATTAAAAGTAGGCGATTTTATTTAAATATAGTGTTTATTACAATTTTATTCTACTTGATGACGAAGAGAAATCACGTTTTATCGTGAATTTCACAGTGTTGTGACATCCCATAACAACATTCAAAAAAAGGTATTTAAAATGTATTTATAATTGATAAGAGGGTTATTGTTAGAAATTAAATATATCGTCAGAACAATATAAACTATTTCTATATATGATATAATATAATATATAATGATATAATATATCCACTATTTAAAAGTTACTTGATATTCGAACTTGAACTTCCTAACCTTATTGTTTATCAGTAAATAGACTGCGGATCTTTATGCATTTATAGGAAAATTGAGTAGATGAAATTCAAAATTGTTGAAAAACTTTAAAAATTCAAGATTTCAATATATGATTTTTTCATTCAATTTAGTTTCTGTTTTTTGCAATCAATGCAGATAATTTTTATTTTGCGTAAAAATCCGTAGTCTATTTATCAGATTTTCGATGTTTTATAATTAGTAAATGAATTGAACAGGCTACATTGCTCGTAACATGGCACACGACAAGAAAACTGTGAGACGAAGTCGATCTCGTGAACGAGACCGTGATAGAGAAAGGGAACGTGAACGTCGTGATAGACGACGATCGAGAAGCAGGTCTAAGGATCGTAAGAAGGACAGGAAGCGTTCTAGATCTCGAGAACGATCCAGGGAAAGGGACAGGTCACGTGAGAAAGATAGGGACAGGTCTAGAGAAAGGCGTGAGTCCAAAGACAAATCTAAGGATGACAAGAAACGTAAAACAAGTCCTATATTTATTATGGAAGACGATAACAAAAAGGAAGGCAAGTCCGAATCCAAGAAGGAGGAAGACGAGGCGGATGAGAAAGGGAAGCTTGTTCCGAAAAAAGAGCCGCTCAGTTTGGAAGAATTGTTGGCCAAGAAAAAGGCAGAGGAAGAGGCAAGGGCGAAACCAAAATTTTTAACCAAGGAGGAGCGTGCGGCTCTAGCATTGCAGAAGAGGCAGGAAGAAGTGGACGCGATCAGGAAACAGCAAGACGAAGTACGCAAATCTTTGTTCCACAATGATAGTACTGGAAAAGAAAGAGAATGGGATGAAAGGGACAGGTAATTTACTTAACGTATAATGTATTCCCCCTATTATTAAACATTAAATTTGTTTCCATAGTCTGTTAAGCAGGCGCAGAGAAGGTCAGCGTGCAAGGGAAGAAGAAATTAAGGACAAGGATAAAGAGAAAGAAGTAGAAGCTATTAAAGAACGTTACTTAGGACTGGTAAAGAAGAAACGTCGGGTTAGAAGATTGAACGATCGGAAATTCGTGTTTGATTGGGATACTTCCGAAGACACTTCTGTCGATTATAATAACATTTATAAGGAACGACATCAGGTTCAGTTTTTTGGCAGAGGAAATCTTGCCGGCATAGACATCAAAGCACAGAAACGAGATCAGAGTAAATTCTACGGAGAGCTTTTGGAAAAGAGGAGAACAGAAGCAGAGAAGGAACAAGAGAAGTATGTGCTTGTTCAGATATTGAAAATAATTTATTCGTGCAGTATGTTAACTATTTTTGTTGCTTTTAAGGATGAGATTGAAGAAGGTGAAGAGAAAGGAGGAAAAACAGAAGTGGGACGATAGGCATTGGTCTGAGAAAGCTCTTCAGGAAATGACCGAGAGAGACTGGCGTATATTCAGAGAAGATTATAATATAACGATAAAAGGAGGTCGCATACCAGATCCGATTCGATCATGGAAAGAATCAGGATTTCCTAAAGAAATTCTTGATATCATTGACAAAGTGGGATACAAAGATTTAACGCCTATTCAGAGGCAGGCCATTCCTATAGGACTTCAAAACAGAGACATTATCGGTGTTGCCGAAACTGGTTCCGGAAAAACGCTTGCATTCTTAATTCCACTGTTACTGTGGATTACCAGCTTACCGAAAATTGAAAGACTGGAAGAAGCAGATCAGGGTCCTTACAGTATCATTTTAGCACCGACTCGGTATACTAATGCACAAAATCATTAATTATTTCACATTTTTGCACTGACTTAATATTAACATACCTTAACAGTTAATTATACAAATCGTTTCCAGTGAATTGGCGCAGCAGATTGAAGAAGAGACTAACAAATTCGGACAACCATTAGGCATAAGAACGGTCGTCGTTGTCGGTGGTCTTTCGAGAGAAGAGCAAGGTTTTAGATTGAGAATGGGTTGCGAGGTGATTCATTATTTGATATTATATGTATATCCATTATATCTAAGACACACGCTCTTATATTTTCAATTCCATCATCGCAGATTGTCATAGCAACCCCTGGACGATTGATAGACGTATTAGAAAATCGGTACTTGGTTTTGAATCAGTGTACCTACATAGTACTCGACGAAGCTGATAGGATGATAGACATGGGATTTGAGCCGGACGTGCAAAAGATTTTGGAATACATGCCAGTGACAAATTTGAAGCCGGACAATGAGGATGCCGAGAATGAGGAGAAACTTCTAGCCAATTACAATACAAAGAAGAAGTACAGACAGGTGGGACTACTCTTTCTTTTTATTAAACGAGTCCGGATCTTGAAAATCATAGATTCTAGTTTTAAACTACATTTTCAATGGTTCCAGACTGTGATGTTTACAGCTACCATGCCTCCGGCGGTAGAACGATTGGCTAGGACTTACCTAAGACGACCGGCTGTCGTGTACATTGGCAGCGTAGGCAAACCGACAGAGAGGACGGAACAAATTGTACACATTATGGGCGAGGCTGACAAGCGCAAGAAATTAATGGAGATCCTCAGTAGAGGAGTAGAACCACCAGTGATTATATTCGTGAACCAGAAGAAGGGTGCTGACGTTCTTGCTAGAGGACTAGAGAAACTGGGCGTACGTTTCCTTGTATCATTAACTTTTGCTTATGTATAGCATCTTTGGGATTTGATTGAATATTTAATTGTATCTTTTAGTACAACGCCTGTACGCTTCACGGTGGCAAAGGACAAGAACAGAGAGAATACGCTCTCGCATCCCTCAAGAGCGGTAGCAAAGATATTTTGGTTGCTACCGACGTTGCTGGTCGTGGTATAGATATCAAAGACGTTTCGATGGTCATTAATTACGACATGGCGAAGACCATAGAAGGTAAGCCGAATCGGTTTATTATTAACCCTTTCCCCTCTGAGGCACCACTTTACATTATTAAATATATCGGTATCTAATCAATTACTAAACATTTAGATATTCTATGAGGTATTGTACCAATTTCATATTCATAAAATTTCAAAAATCATAGGAAATTAAAAATATTCTAGATCGGAAGAAATGTTTAATTTTCCAGTTAAAATAGCTCAGAGTGCAAAGAGTTAAACAAATCGAGACTGACGTTATTGCGTATCTTTGTTTACAGATTACACGCATCGTATTGGTAGAACTGGTCGTGCAGGAAAAGCTGGTCTTGCTATTTCGTTCTGCACCAAGGATGATAGTCATCTGTTCTACGATCTCAAACAAACGATCCTTGCGAGTCCGATCTCTACTTGTCCGCCGGAGTTATTAAATCATCCGGACGCGCAGCATAAGCCTGGCACGGTGGTAACGAAGAAACGCAGGGAAGAGAAAATATTCGCCTAGGAACAAACTAATCGTTCGCGTTTGTTTATAATCGATCCGTGTGTTCGCGTCTCGCACACGGTTGCATATTTTTTTTATAACGTACGAACAGAATAGAATTGCGACTGTGTATGTAAACGAAATAGACGAGGTGTAAATACATACTATAAAAAATGAAACTTTGCGTTGTCTCTGCTTATGCGAATCTGGGAAAACATATTAACGCGTTAGTTGTTTTATTATAGAAAAAGTGTACAATCTTCTAATTATTTGTTATACGAATTCAGGTTTTAACGGCGGCGTTACTTATTGGTAATCGTTTACCACTTTTTGTAATATTCTTCGCCTTTTTATAATAAAACACGTACGCCTAGATAATTATAGTTAAGGAACTGGAGCAGGCGGGGGTGTATAGTCCCCTTCAACCTTGCATTCTTCTTTCCAATTGTCAGGTATCATCGGTTTCACGATTTGTATGAATTTGTCCAGTGGACAAATCGTTGTACATCCAGGTATAGTGAGAGGATACGGTTCATGGTCGGTTGTGTTTCTTAAGAACATCTACATAGGAGAACGCATGAAAGATTATACAACCGTTTCTTTAAATACTTTCCCTGTTGCATTAAACATAAGTTTCTTACTTGAACATTCCAGCCATTTTTGTCCTCGTGTAACTCGATCATGGTCATGATATTGTAATGCGGCATTTGGTTGTTCCACACATGCATAACGTCCAACAATGTTACAACTGTGCTGTCGTGTCCGACGTACATGAACATTTTTTCTGTCTACTGGTTCTATGGTTTCGTATTTCTTCGCCAACATGTCGGTCACGATCTTTTTAAGGAAAGGTCCACCTTTCAGCCTCTTCAGGACATCGTTGTACCCGTTCAGCTCGAAATCGTACAACGTCAGCGGCTCCAATTTATCAGGGTAGTAATCTTTGGTCCATTCGGGGAGCGTCAAATTCATTTGTTTCTAAAATACCAAAGAACAAATTTGTATTTGATTCGAGCTATTTTGCTTTGTAATAGGGCTGTTACTTTTTCGAAGTGTACGAAGTTACGAGGCCTTCGAATCGTATGAAGTTATAACTTAATCAATCTTTTAGCTGTGATGACGTATTTTTTTCGAAATGTAACTCGAAACATCAATTCTCATCACCTGTGAAGTTTCTGAAATCAAAGCTCTGAAGCTTCAAAATCTTCGACCTTCGAAGGAAAGTAACAGCCCTACTTTGTAATCGATGCAAAAAATGTTTATTTTGCGAGAACACTCACCTCGGCTGTTAACGTTCCGTAAAGAGAATTAACATCTTCGGGGGATGAGATTGTCATACCCGTTAGAGCCGTTAATTCATTGTACAATTCTGTGTTATCGTCTTGGACCTTTTGCACTTCCGGTAAAGACGTAATTGTGTATCGCAACTTGGTGTACCTCGGACACGTGTCCCATATTAACATCAACTACAGAGCAATTGAAAATGATTACGATCAAGTATAAAATTCAATGTGTAGACAAAGTTACATACTGTATCTTCTGCACGCGGTTGATAAAACAAGGTGACCGGTTGCCAGGGTAGATCAGGTTTGAAAGATTGCTCCTCGTTTGGTTTCCATAAAGCAGCAGCTTCCAGCAAAGCAGACATCTTTGTACGATCGACAGCGGTGCTTTGCAAATAGAATATATCTGGACTGTATATTGGCCCCAGAAAATCTCCATAACGCTCGCGTAGGTACAGCCCTTGATTATATTGACTCCTCCTTCCCTCCTACACAACAGTTTTTAAGTGTATCATCGAATTAGATCTTAATATTAGGTCATCCAATAACGAGAAGGAATTACGTTCGTCAGTTGACCCCATCCGTAAGGCTCCATTGAATTATTCACGTAGGGATCGTTTGGATATGTGTCTTGCGGCGCCCTTTCTCCATGTCTCATTACCTAAAAATGATTTTCTCGAATGTAGACTAAATAATTACTGAAATAGAAAAGCACAAGTAAAAAATTCAGTTAATCTCTCGAGCAGACATTGAATTACTTTTTTATTGTCTCTTTATTATTGACATAAAGTTCGTGGTAGGCTCATTCGGGTGTCGAAATTTAAATAGAGCATCTTTGTATATCTACTATAAAAGTTCTTTGCCACTTTTATGTGCCTTCAGATAAAATTAATCCCGGCTTCCACCGCGACAATAGACTGAATTTCAGATGATGAAACAATGTTTTCCTCGGATTCGACGCGATTCTTTTTTTTTTCTACCTACTAGGGCTGTTACTTTTCTTCGAAGGTCGAAGATTTTGGAGTTTCGAATTTCGGAGCTTCGATTTCAGAAACTTCGAAGGTAGACAGCGGATTTTATGCATTTATGAGAAAAATGAGTAGGTGTAATTTAATACGGTAAAATCATTAGAAGAATTTCATAATACTGTTGCATTATTTTCAACCTATTAACCATATTAAGAAAGAAAATAAATTTCTATTTCATTCCAGTTTGTTGTAATTCACATAAAACATTTTTATTTTGCATAAAGATTCGCAGTCTAGTGATGAGAATCGAATTTTCGAAGCTTCGAAATTCGAACCTCCGTAGTCAATTATTAGAAGATTAAAAGAAACGGAGTTTCGAAGCTTTGAGCTTCGAAATTTCGCTGCTAAGTTATATTTGATACAATTACAGACACTCCTACATTTCGAAAAGACTTCGTAACTTCGTGCACTTCGAAGTTCCCTTCGTTCTTCGAATCTTCGGAAAAGTAACAGCCCTACTACCTACCACTGTAACCAGCCGAAGTGTAGTATCTCCAGTTTTCGTCTCATTTTTCCTGTCAGTGATCGCGCCCTCTTCGAGCGTCACAGGCGATCCTAGAAACAAAGTGAACGTGATACATTTAATATTAAATTCCAATTTCAAGGACGATCGTGAAACTAAATACCCGATACGGTTTAAATAGTCACGGCAATAGTATTATTCGTGTACTGTATGCAAAACAGAGCGCATCGGAAAATTATGAACGTTTGTTCGAGCTTATCAGGAGAAAACGAAATACCTGACGATAAGTAGCCGACGATTGTAAGAAGCAATAATTTGACAAGAAACATTTTCAAATATGTCAAACAGGTAAGCGAGAACCGAGAACTTTTCATTGAACATCTGACTCCCGCGAACTGTTGCACGTGTAGCGCAGAACGGCCGCGTACTGGGACCTTAAGAACCGCCACCAGATAAATCCCGTGTCCCCACCATGCGAAAAGCTGTATTATACAATACATTATAATGTTACTAGTAACAAGACTGACTTGTCTTCAAGTGTCGCATATTTATTCTATTGAAGTCAACTATCTCGCGCGAAATATAAAAGACCGTACCTTGCACGTGCTCCGATTCTCCACCTTTGCAAATGCGCTACCGTCTCGCAAAACCTGTAGAATACATGATTGATTAATAAACCACATTTAAAACCGATGTTTCCTTATACTATGAGACTACGTTTGCCAATTGCATTAGGTTGTCCTAAAAGTTTCTTTCACTACGTGCACATGCCATATTGTTAGATAACATCAACATACACAAACAACACAATCTTCTGTTCGTTAATGTTTTGCCATTAATTTTCTTAAAAACTACTCTGAATTTGCACTGAGCACACTAATCGAGAACGAAACGAACTTTTGGGACAACCTAATATGATTAGATCGTTGCTCTAAGTTCTAAAATAAATTCTGTACAGAGTATTTTCATTTTCGATCGTAACGAGAACAATGCCCGTTCGGAGGGAAAGCTGCGAAGAAAATGAGGATTACGCGGTTGTGCAATGAACCAATTGGCTTTGTAACAATTGCTCCTTATCGAGCTCTCAAACCGCTCCGAAATCGGAATGAGGCATTTTAATTGCTATCCTTGAGTACATGTATGTGACGCAAAAATTAGATAGCACTTTTTCAGGACACGCTACCACGCCGAGCATGATTCATCGGAATTCACGAATATAAGAAATGCAAGTTTCGGAGCATGAAGATCGGGTCGAGACGCCCACGCACGGAGTAGGAACCAGCATCGAAACCGGTACAGACTCGTTTTCTTAATGGCATACGAGTATAATTGCGACCGAACAATAAACGACGCATCGGCATTGTTCAGCATAATAAAAAGATATATTTATACGCGTGACGTTGCTCCATGAATGCACATTGATAAACTGCAATTGCATAATGCACCGAACGCGGAAAGTCATTGTAAAAACGTATTACGCTTTAACAATTTTGTAATAATTGCTAAATGTATATTATGTAATTGCCGATAACGATGCTACTATGTGTCAAGGTGGAAGAAAGTGTATTAGATTTCAATGTTATTCGTGATCACTATGAAATAAAGATGGATTTGGGTTCCAAGTGAAGTCTCATTCCTGTCCTCGTTTAAAATCAAATACGAATCGAAGTATTTAGAGTAACAGAAGCATGTTGTAATCGTTTCAAGTGCTTGTATATGAAATTACAATTTGTAGAAACTATTCTGTTCGAACGGAGTCCGTCTACTATTTCGTTTGGAGCCAGTCTCTTGTCACATTTTATTGTCAGGGAAACGGCAAATCAAGATGCTCGTTTGTTTTATCGAGACCTCATCCAGCGCGTCACTCTTGAAAGTTTAGGTATAGAAGCATCTCTAACGAGCCGATCTTAGTCGACGCGATCCACGAGCTAAATAGGAGAGTTCCGGGTTAGAAGAATCACGTATGCGAGGATCTTCGTGAAATCGAGGACCGGAAATCCGCTGAAAACGTGGATTCGTTGGAAGGACCCGAACGCGTGGATACAGAGCCAGTTTCAGCCGTGGATCGCATAAACGAGAGTGGTCAAACGGTGGTGTCGAAACCCCGGAAGTCCCGTCGCAAGAAGCCGAAAAACGCTGCCGCCAACTCCAAGGTCCCTTACAAAACAATTCGTGATTAGTTTACGAAATTGCTTCGGTAACAAGCTCGGGCTTTCTCCTCTCACGAAAGAGGCTTGCGGAATTCATCCAGAAAACGTTAATTTCAATCTTCGTTATGAACTGATAATTCTTTCAAGAATTTACCGTATATTTAACGCGTGAAATGATTCGACTCGTTTAACACTAGGTTTACGGAGCTCTAGAAATAACTATTTCACATTATTTTATAAACATAACAAGTACGTGTCTATCGAAATTTTTTGCTATTTTTCCAATAATATATACTCAAGGAAATAAATTTGGTAAATAATTCTTCAGGGAAGCATCTTTACGATTTTAATAAGCGTAAATTAAAATTATTAGAACCCGTATATATAGTGTTAAAATTGTCTTCGCAATCTTCCATATATTTTCCAATGATTTTCTCGGAAATTTGAAGGCAAAAGCAATGGCTACTCCTTGCGGCGAGTACCGAAAAGATATACAGAAGCGCAATACACAGGCTGGATCGCAATCGCAGAATCAACAACCGTGCTCCATGCCAGCGATCCAGACTCAAACTAACTCGACGGCGCCGATGCGTTTGAGATCTCTCTACACGGCGCACAGCTATCACGCGCAAACAGATGAGTCTAACTACCAGGTACATCTGCAAGTACAGCTCGCAAACTTGAAGAAGACTCTTGGGATTTTTTCCTTTCGGTTTCGATGTATAAACGTTCAACGTCCTGTGAGCAGAGGTGCCCGAGAATCCCGGAATTTTCGGGTCCTCGCACACCTCCACCTGCGAGTCATCGGTTCTATAGATCTCTTCCGATTTGTTGAGCTGTAGCTTGAAGACCGTTTCTAGATCAAACACAAGAATTGTTTTCCTCTAGCGATACAGTGAATTTTCCAAGTATTTTGAAGCGCCACCGACGGAGCAATGGGGCGGATTGACGAACGCGCCGGCGTTCCCGAATTCGACGGCGCCTTGGCGGCAGCCACGCAATTCGAAAATCATCTCGCCCTACTATGAGGAGACTTGCGTCTACGCGGAGAACTGGAGAGAACACGATACCGATGCAGCTATAGTTGTCACACCACATGGAACCATTTCTTTGAGACTCCACAACAGGATCCGAGTGGACATGACGGTGGACCGAGCAGTTAGAGTGATCAATTTCAAGGTACCTCCTTCCTTCCTTCCTTCCTTCCTTCTCTACTTCAAAATTGGATTTAATGTCTCCTGTAAAACGGGGAAACATGAAATCATTGGTTTGTGTTTAAATTCACTAAGGAGAACGTTTGTAGTTTATACTCACACAATTTTCATGTGAATTTCATTTGTTGTCAGCGTAGAATAACATTGTATTATCGTTGAGTGCTTCTGGAGCATCCGCAGCGTTACTACACCCAAATGGAAGAATATATCAATATGGATCACGAGTTGAAATCTTGGCTCATGATGCCCATGGCAATAACAAGTCAGTAGAGTATCTGCAACACCGTCAAAGTATCGTTAAAGGTGATTAACAATTATCGTTCTTCGTTAGATATGCAAAGATGTGGTACAAAGGAGTCAGTTTCACTTCCGAACAGTGCGCTCTTGTCTACTTAGTGGACACAGCAGGAACGAGAACAACCACTGACTCGTTCTCCGATATGAGTCAGGTATAACGATTCAATAAACCCACAGAACAAATATCTACCCTCCGATGAATCTTCGATATATCGTAGAAATTGATATTTTGATCTACTTTGTTCTTTATACATTAGCAGTTGAAAAAGTTGTTGAAAATGTTGAGATTTATAACTAAACTGCGGATCATTATGCAAAATAAAACTGTTCTGCATTGATCGTGGGAAGCAGAACTAAAACAAAAACTGATTTTACCGCTTAATGACTTTGTTACATTAAAAACAGTATTACAATATTCTTAAATTTTTCGAATCTTTTACTGTTTTGTATTTAACCCAACCAATTGTTCCATAAATGCATAAATATCCGCAGTCTATTTATCATTGAATTCAAAGGGTAGGTAGCTGTTCGAGGGGTTTTCACCAATGATTCTAATGTACGACTAAGATTTTGATTTACTTTGTATCGCCTTCCAGGATTTCGCTGTAAGCGTTTTCTATTCCCGTTCTCGACACGGTCCTGTATGCTTGCAAGAAGCTACCGCAGCTTTGAGTGCTGCTCAGTATTGGTCAACAAACGAAGGAGTGGAGAATTGGATCATCAATAATGTCAGAGTTTCCCAGACACCTGATGGTCTTGTTAGGTACCTTCAACGAACTGTGTATCTTTTTCAACACACTGTACAATCGCTTAGCCTGACGTTTCACGCAATGAACGATTAAAAATACGTGACTTCTGTTTCTTTCAGGATTGCTCGGAACACTAACAAGTATCAGTTGCGTACATCCCCCAGTAATGGCACCGCCTCGTTGACTACTCCATTTTTACATTGCACCGCATCTCTGGGCCAGACATCTCATCTTTTCGTGCGTCGCGGCGAACGACGCATGCACTACGACGGGACCAGTTTTATCGTTCGAAATGCAGGTCACAGTGCCGGGTTCGACGACAACAATCAGCTGAAAGTCTACTAAGAAATTTTCATGCGAATTCCTACCGTGCGAGCTAACCCGTGCGAGCTTCGTTGAAAGCTGCCGTCACAAGAACACAAGACTCATCGCATCCAGTATACAGATTCACTTTTAACGTCATAAATACAACTATGTGGAACTGAAAAATATATACGTCATATATTTTGGAACACGGATTCACTTGCAGAGCGACACGACGCCACAGCAAAGCCCACCAAAGATTCTAACCAGTTTTTAAGTTTAGAAATTTATTGAATTCTCTATTTTAAAGATGTTTAGTAATTTAATTGAATTGTGCCTTCATTTAGCTCAAAACATATAGCATCAGGCGTGCGGAGTAAGTTCCTTTAAATTCGGAAAGATTAATGTTTCTCGCGAACTTGTTTCTTATACTGATTTGTACATTTCTCAATAAATAATCACTTGAGTGCGAACACTATTCTGCTTAGCATTCTATATTATATCACAAAATAAAAAACTTACAGAGAAAAGATGTACTCTTCGTAAACAGTTTTAATCTGAATCTGTCGGTATGTCCGAATCGATCTCTTCGATTTTTGGAACATCCGTAGAGTCGTTCGAATCCGTTTGATAGCCGTCGTGAAGTAGCGGCCGCATTTTCTTTTTTAAGTACAGTCTCCTACAACTTATAAACACGAATTAAGTAAATCAACGAACGTATTAGACTAATTATTTTATAGAAACACAGTGAAGTACGTACTTCTTGAATTCTTTCGAAGTAGAAGCACCACAGTTATACGCTCTTTGTATCTGTTGATTCTTTCTATCTTCCTCAAAGTCTCGAATGTCGTTAATTATTTCCTCTGCGATATTTGAATTAAACAAGTTTAAGCTAGAATTCGACTTAGTATTGGACATTAGTACTTGCTTCTGTTCTTCGTAAGCTTTACTTAATTTCTTGATTTTTGAAAGGATTTGCTGATTATCTGTCATGTCTTTTAAAACTGGCAACACGGAGTACGGATTAAACGACTGCATTTCTTTCGTACGATAATGCTTCTCCAGACCGTACTAAAAACAATACATCAAATATAATATTCTGTCCATAGCCATTCGTTAATTATTTTTAATTTGTCAATTACCTCTTTATCGAACATACAAAAGTGAAACGCATTGTCCAGTATTAATTTACATAATATATAATTAGCATCTAAATGCTCGGCTTCCCTTATTTCTGCGTGCAGTTCGCTAATGCTTCTCCAATCGTCTAATTTGATTCTGATCTTGAATAGATCGGTGGGCATCTTATAATAGATTCCATACAAAAGATATAATCCTCCGATGCGTTCCTTAAATCGTGGAGGTAACAGAAGCAATTTCTTACAGATATGCAGAGCTTCCTCGCAGAACTCTAGCAATTCGATATACGATGGACGTCCGCTAGAAGTGCAGAGAATAGATAAAAGTAGAATTTTAATTACTGCCATGTTCAAAAATTTTGTCTTTCATATTGTGTATAATGGTCTAAGTGTGTAATATCTAATAATCTATATATTCATGTGTAACTTACGTGAACACTAGAGAAAATTTCATGTCCTTCCAAATCTCGCAAAATGTTTGAAATCGAATATCCTGCGCCTGTTCGAAACGGGTTAGTAATTGTTCGCAATCTTCTTTGAATCCACTCAAAATCAACGACTTGCCTTTTGCCATTTCGAAGTTTCTAGAAACGCACAACTGTTATCACGAATTAATCGATTGCTATTCAGTAAGCAACAACGAACAATATTAATATAGTGTCTTTCATGATTATTCATTAATTTACCTGTTCTATACGCAATATTTTAAAACTCGTGTTCGATATCTATTTTTGTTTGACATCGCATTTCTCAGTTTCTCTTTCTCTCGTAGCATGCAGCAGCGACATCTACGCGAACATAATCTAGAACGCGGATCATGTTTAAAAGAAGCTGATACTTCAACATCATTTTCTACATTATTATATTAAAAAATCAAAAGACTCGAAACGAAATCATTTTTAGCATTGGAAAGAAATTGAAAAAAGAGAGCGTGCAAGTTTTGTGTAACGCTTCTGTAACAGTTTGATTTATTAAAACATCGTTGTATGTACGAAGAAGCTGAATAATTTAAAAACATATTTAAAATATTTTATTTATTGTTTCTCCTCTACTGTAAAGTGGTTAGCAATTATGCAGATTTACTAATTACTAGACTGCGGACGTTTATTTTAAGAAAGTGGAATAAAATACAGTGTTATTTCCAGTGGTAGTAGCCTTTGCAGATCTCAACAAAATAAAAATTCTACTAAATTCTGTCGAATTTTATAGTTCACCCTTTTTTGAAAATTTTTAGAAGCCGTAAATGCATAAAGATCCGCAGTCTACTAATCACTTTTGCACGAAACGTTTCGATCCATACAAAATTGTGAAAAAGTAAAAATCTTAAAAATTAAGGTGTCAGCCGTTTGGGATCACGAGGGAACATGGAGACTTTTCGGATGTTGTCCAAACCAAGGTATAACATCACAACACGCTCCATTCCGATGCCACCGCCAGCATGAGGAGGACATCCGTATCTAAATGCGTCGATGTACGACTTGATTTTTTCCAAATCTGAAATATTAAAACAATAATGAATATCTAGAAATATTAGCTATTCTAAACCTACCAATTCCGTGGTGCTTGGCGCGTTCCGTGAGTAGCTCAGGATCGTGAATACGTTGTGCACCAGAAATGATTTCCTCGCCGCGCATAAACATATCATAAGAGTTCGATGATTTCTGTAATAAATATTCAGCATATGTTCAACAAATAATAATTAATATAATGAAAATTATGGACTTACGGGATTATTTGGGTCCGGCATTGTGTAGAAAGGCCTCACTGCTAACGGGTATTTGTCCAACATATAGAAATCAGTGTCGTACTAAAAGCAAAATTAGAAGCATAGTGTTTAATTTACCAATACTTTGAGGTATGTTCTGTATGAAAAAACATACTTTTGCTTTAACAAGTTTGCCCAATAATTTCTCATCGGGTGTAGATAAATCGTCTTCCTCGCCCAAAGTTACTCCAGCTTCCGCCAATAATTCAATCGCATCATTAAATTCTAATTTCAGAGCCGGATCTAAGAATTTGAAAGGCTCCACGTTGTATTGTTGACGTACAGACTCAATTTCGACAGCGTAACTAAAATCACATTAGAAAATCATTGTAAAGAAAAGACCTGGTTTAGTCTTTTGCTAACTACACATATCTACTAACTTGTCGCGAAGACCTTTGAACATTTCTGTGAACATTTGTCCAATAGTTTCCATCACCTCGTGATAATGATATTTAAATGCCATTTCCAAATCGAGACCGACGAATTCCGTTAAGTGTCTGTGCGTGTTAGAATCTTCAGCTCTGAAAACTGAGCAATTATCGCATATGTTAAATAATTATATTTACAACGAATTATAGAGGATCGTTTGTTAGATTTCTAATTCTTACCTGCTCCTACGGTAAAAACTTTCTCAAAGTCAGCAGCGATAGCCATTTGCTTGTAAAGCTGAGGAGATTGGGCTAGATAAGCATTTCCTTTAAAGTAAGACACTGTGAATACGTTTGCACCACCTTCGCTTGCAGCGGATATAATTTTTGGAGTATGGATTTCCACGAAACCCTATAGATAAAATATTAACTAATTAAATCATTATTATACTCAACCAACTTCAGAGATCGCTTACTTTACTCGTGAGGATATCCCTGAATAATTTACAAACTCCTGCTTCAACTCTGTATATGGCTTGATTGGCTGGAGTTCTTAAATCCAGAATTCTATTGTCCAGTCTAGTATCTTGATTCACTTTTATGTTAAGAGCATTATCGTCTGCTTCTCCCATAGGCCTCGAAGCATCCTCGATTTGTAGAGGTAATTGTGGCTTCGCAGCGCTTATTACAAATATCTTTTCGATGTGAACCTCCACATCTTTTTGCGTGCAAGAGTCAATTTTGGAAGGCACGCATTTGACTACCGCCTCTGTATCCACAATGGATTCTTTGGTAATGCTGTAAAACGATTTAATTAAATGCCAAACAAAATTGAATCGTTCGCTTCTACAACTTACTTTGATATAAACTTAATCATTTGTTTGCTAGTCTTTTCGTTGACCGCTGCTAATCCCTGCACCGTATACGACTGTTGTCTCAAAACAATAAAGCACTGTTTACCTGCAGCAATACATTTTCATGTTATTCATGTTAATATCATCGCTTTTTGTTTACGCAACTCACCTTTAGCACGACTAGTATGCAAACGCCCTCTTAACCATACAGTTTGATTTTCTAACGACGGAGTCAAATTCTTGACATCAGTAAATTTTCTGTCCGCATACTTCTCGTTGCTCTGTATCAATCCTGTGTCTCCATATTTTCCCACTGAAACATCTTCCTCCTGACTCAATTCTTGCTGCGCTTGCTGCATTCGTCATTCAAAAATATATTTGTTTTTAGATGAAATTATTTACTTTTTACTGCGTTTATGTACAAAAATCTAGCTTACATTTTGAGCTTTACGTTCAGCTTTCTTTGCTGTTTTTTCAGCCTCCTTCTGCTGCTTTTTGAGAGCCTTCTTTGAGATTTCATCTCTTTGGAAGAAAAATATCTTTAAAATAATGAATGAATCAACACAGAGAAATATTATTTGTCTTACCCTTTTGCGGGTGATTCTGCTGGCTTATCCTCTCCCATCTATAAAAATGATGCAATGTGTCAACCCCGTAAAGTAAGATTATTTATGACGGTAACAAATAACGAGAATGTGTCTATCCAAATTTTTAGCAATTTATTATATATATATATATATATATATATATATATAACGTAAAATACACAAAATAAATCAAACAAATATACAAAACGTTTAAATTCTAATTTATTACGAACAATAATTTCGTACAAAATGCATATGGGAATGTTAAAAAAAATAAGGTTAACCTAAATTCGTACCCTATTTAAATAGAATCTTTATTATTTTAATGATACACACCTTCGTCTATCGAGAACTTAACACTCGCTAAAATTCAACACTTATTTGCAGCTTTCTGTCATAAAACGACACGGTCGCACGGCAATTTCAAAGTTTCCGGAATTGTGCAGTGTGCAACCCCGAAATACGATCTGATATTATCTTATCTTTTATCTTTTCGGCGCACCCATCATCCAAATAAGATACTAAAATTTACAATTATTTTTCAACCAAAATAAAATTATACATAATTCAACATTAACATAAATGTTATGACAGTATCTCGGTACATAAAATTGTCATAAATTCGTTCCGTACTTCGAAACAATTATTATATCACAAGATAGAAAAATAAAATATATACCTTTATTTATTTTGTACTGACATTCTTCATGATCTGAACAAATCACAAGTTAAATGTTATTTACGACTATACTGATAGCATGTGACACACACACGTATTTAGAAAATGATTGCAACTTTGTTACAGAATTCTATTAGTATAACATCGTTAAAGCACTTGAATATCTTACGATGGCAATAGGATTCGGATAAGGAACGAATTAAAAAAAGACGAGCTCGCATCGCAAGATCTCTTAAGATTCTTAAGGTTTGCAATTTAAGGAACTATCATTTTTGCTCCGTTATCTGCTGAATCCAATAAAGTCGAAATTTGCTCCTCCGTAGTTAACGGCATGGTGTTACGCAACGGTATTTTATTGATTTTCACCGATGGCTCAGGATCGGATTTTAAGGACTGCACCGCGGTTTGCGTGGTGTTATTCCAGCTTTTCCAACCCACTTCTTCGTGACCTGCAAGCATATGTACTCGAGATTTGCGAGCGAGCATCATCACAGTATAGGGCATGATAAGGGGGACAAAATACAGGTGCATTAATAGTTTGCATCCAAAACGTCTAATGAATCTTATTGACATTTTTTATCAGTATCTACATAAGTAACATGAAAAAATCACTGTACGCTGTACGTAACATCGTTCATAATGGAAAAGTATAAGCATTAAAAAATTTCACATTGCCATTATTTCTTACTTCTCAATTTGTCCGAAGAGTCATCGAACGACGGGTCTTGAATGTTCAACATTAAATTAGTGCCGCTAAGATAAATGCGATTTTGAGAGGCAGCAATCTAAAACAAACATCACATTTATCAATCAGTTGTTTAACTGAAGCTTGTAATATTATCAAAATGGAATAATCTTGTATAATTACTGTGCGGGAAATAGTCTGCGCTGCTCGAAGTTTCCTCAATTTTAGATAACCAGGATTTTGGCTAACAGCTAGACCAAGGTGCACAGGAGTTAAGGATATTTCTTTATCGAAGATGGTAATTATGTTTTACTATAATAATTTGTATCATCGTTAAAGGATATCATTTTAGCTGCTTCAGCTTCTCCCTCTGCCTGGACTATCTTTTGCTGTCTCTCTTGCTTTGCTCTTTCCACAACAAAAGCTGCTCTTTGCGCTTCCTGTTGCGCTACTTGTTTAGCTTCTACAGCAGCGGTGTACTCTTTGCCGAAGCTCAGCTCGGTAATAGATACATCGTCCAGTACGATATTAAAATCACGTGCACGGTCGGTTAATTCTTTTCTTACTAAGTTTGAAACCTGTTGTCTCTGCGTAATCAGTTGGGATGCATTGAACTTGGCTACAACCGACTTTAACACTTCGTTACAAATGCTCGGCAGAACCTGTAATACAATTGTATCCTTAGTTGAACCTTTATAATTCAGAAGAGAACAGTCAACCTGCGTTATTATAAAATGTTTACCAACCTTCTCGTCGTAATCGAGACCCAAATTACGGTACATTATGGGCAATGTCAACGCATCGGGACGGGAAAGTACACGAAGAGAAATATTAACCATCTGCAGATCTTTGGATCCGGTGGGGGAAGAGATTTTCCTAGGTCTGCTTCTTATATCGTAAATAATTGGATAATGGAACCATGGAACACGGAAATGAAGACCCTCAGTCATAATATCTTTTTGAATGCCTCCTACACGAGAAAATATAATTGCTCTGTGGCCAGCCTCCACTGTAACGGAAAACGAATCTTGTTATCGGTTGCATCATTTGCAGAAATAAAAATATTGGTAAAAGACAAACTTTTATATCATGACAATAACGACAACACTTGCATTTAAGAGTCTCATTAATGGTATTTAAAAATCATATTAACCTGTATACATAGATTTCGAAACACCATAGATCGCCATGCCGGCCGTAGCAAGGACTTTAACTCCCAAAGAAACTCCATTTGGGTTTTTTGCGAATCGTGATGCAAAATCATTTAGTTTGTTTTGTGCCATTGTTAATCACAAAAACCTGTCGTTGCGCCAAATCAAAAATCGATGACTCTTATCACAGTATTCTACCAGTGTGATCAAAATCAAAGTTACAATGCCGACGGTCTTCGGTTCAAAATGGCAGACAACGTGCAGACTCTGCACTGCAGAGTGCGGTAGAGAAATATCGATATTTCTCCACAACTTGCAGCAAACTTCACAACGAAGAAGAAGCACTAGGGCGACTTTACATATAATTCGATCAGGCTACACTTTCATTTTCATGAAACGAATTCTATATAAATAAGTACATATCTCATTTTTAAAACCAGGTGAACTTCTCCTGTCTTATCTTATTTTACTCGTGTACAACTCGCCGAAAAAGTAAAAAGATTACTTGCTATCTGTAAATTGTTTATATGTCCCACAGATAAAAATACAGAACATTTACAAAAAACATGGCGCTGTGCTATACGAGGTAGTGAAATGTCTCTCGATTTTATGTTGTATTTCGATGCAGTTAATAATGTTCACGGCGTAAATTAATATTTTCAGGTTGCTTTGCCGACGAGGCGTCGATTTCCGTAATTTCCGCAGCTTGTACACCTGCAGGTAACATTACATAATGTATAACCTTCTATTTCGTTTCGGTGTCAATTCAATTTTGGAACATTTAAATTGATACATGTTCCAAAATTATTTAATTGTAAATCGATACATGTTCATAAATTAAAGTCACGAAATAATTCACATGATTGCTATTTCAGTGATTTTCTCTAACATCGCATGACATGTCTATGTATATGAAAATTAATAGCTATCAAAATATAAATCATTTAGTTCGACGCTCAATGCCGCTCCCACTAAGCCATTGTCTTCTGGGTCTACGGTTTGCGAATCTCACGATGAAAAGAATATGCGTCTGAAGCGTCCCATGTCGCCTCACTTGACCATCTACCAAATTCAATTGACAGCAGCCCTTTCGATAACGCATCGCACAACAGGCATGATACTGGCCAGTTACGCAATGTTACTTGGTTTGGGTAAGAATATAATTCTTTACCGAATGAGAATCGCAGCAAGAAAAATGTAGTAATTATGTTAGACCTGTGATTATAGGTACACTAGTCATTCCTGGAGGTATTCCATGCCTCATCGAGATGACTCAAGATTTAGGTTTGTCCTCGGCTTCCCTTTTTGTGCTGAAATATCTTCTAGCTCTTCCTGCCACGTACCACACGTTTAATGGATTCCGTCACTTGGTAAAATATCATTTTTTCAATTAGGCCATCCCGTAACTTATGAGATGACTTGATTGTTTTCGCATTCGCAGGCTTGGGACTTGGGACAATTCCTCACCATCAAAGAAGTATATAGCACTGGTTACGCTGTAACTGGATTATCAGTGCTCGCTGCTATTGTCCTTGCCGGGATGTAATCTTAATTAATGGCATGGCGTAATTGTGATACAATTTTCATTGTAAATTTACAGTATGAGTAGATAAATAAGTCTCGCGTCTTGTACTTGGCAAATTGTATTAAATCTAGAATAAAACATTTCGTTAGACTGTACTATTAATTTGTAACAGTTTAGAAAATGTATAATAATTTATTAAAAAACTTATTTATGTTTAAGTAGAGTTGTACTCTCGGTACATTCGAATCTATCAATAAATATATCACACAAAACCCTCGAGTGACGAGTCGATGAATTTCTTATAAATCGCCATGAACCGAGCGACGAATGCTTCTAAATGAAAAATCGCTTTCGATCCTCTGTGCATTTTATGCTCGTATTCCGCCGCAACTGTTGCGATTTCAATTTTCAATTGTAGATCGCAATTCTTGATGCATTCTTGTAGGAGTCCCTTGAATATCAAATCGGTTGGAATCGCGTGCGTTAATAGTTCGTATAATCTATTTCGTATTTCCAGCAATTTCCTTGGACTCTGTTCGCTGACCATCATGTTCGCAGTGTTTCTAATATATACTTGCCAATCTGGTTCCGCTATCTTCTGCTCCGTAGTAAACGGATATCTGAAAGTACAAGATTTAAACTCAAAACTTAAGCTCAAAATAATACATACTTTGTCTTTACTTACTGTTCAACTTTACAAGCTTCGAGCATCAATATAGCTCGTCTCAAATTCCTACCGCTAGCTTCAGCCAGTCTAACAGTCAATTCATCAGGCAAAGTTAAACTTTCGCGTTTAGCAACCGAATGCAGAATACTTTTTATGTCTGATATCGACGGACCTGGTACTCTAATTCCTAGACACCGAGATCTTATAGCTGGTAGAACTCGAGACGTTGAATTCGCGCAAAGTATCAATCTACATGTGGCAACGTATTTTTCCATTGTTCTTCTAAGCGCATGTTGCGCATCTTTAGTGAGCTGGTCCACATTCGTTAAAAGTACCACTAGAATAAAATGCAATTAAATTAGCTGGTCAAGAGTAGGTGGTAAAGGATTACGATAGATGTACCTTTGAAGTCTCTTTGTCCGCTTGAATCTATTTGGTGAGTTTGAGCAGTCGTTTTTACCAAATCCATAACAACTACTCTATCATAGATACCCACGTCGCTAGGATTCACTTCTATGTGGTAATTGCTGCTTATGGTTGTGATCTCCAATTTCTTTTTAGACGGCGTCTGAAAATGAAATTATCCAATAAAATCTCAAGTTAAAACAATAAATAAATAAAAGATTAATGTACTTCGAAATGCATGGTCTCCATCCTGAGTCTTTCGGATCCATTTCCGTATAATTCTTTTATAATACACATTATACGAGTCTTTTTTCCTGCACCTGGCGGTCCATACACTAATAGATGTGGAAAATCGCCTTTTTGCACCTGTAAATGTAATGTTTCATTAATAACAGCGATATAGATTTGTTTGAAAATGATTCTGAATTTTGAATTTCAGTAGGATAACCTCTTTCTGTGTCTATACATGCACCGATAAATGAAATTACCATATTTTTTAAATATTCTGCTTGCTCCTTGTGGTAATCTAATTTTCCGAGTGTTGTTGGCCGATATTTATCCACCCAGAGACTCATTTTCGTCTAATTGTTGTACAACTACGGTATGAACAATCTCCCGCTTCTTTCACGATTTCGCAAATACAATAACGTATTAGTTCATGTCACGTTACATCACACTATATACATGTTCAATATTTACATTATTTAGAATCGAATGTTGTTCGCTCAATTATTTACGCGTGCAGTAATTATTTAATAAATATTAAAGCCGGGGCAATTCTCCCTACTCAACGGATGTAAACATAACTCTTTAAAAGCGCGCGAAAAATATAGATCATTATACATAGCGCTCAATGGGTTCAATTAATTCAATGAATGAGATTTGTATTTAATTTTATTCGATCTTGACTTTTATTTGTATATTCAATTATACAATAAGTGCTTGCTTTTGCAACAAAAGCCAACACACTTTGGTAGATACAATAAATCATTGTACGAAACGTATTAGCATTATCCATAACGAAATTAGTACGTACTAGAAAGTAATATAAATTCTATATATAAAATGGAATTATACACAAAATAATCTGAATTATTAGATTTTCAAAATTAACGCTAATGATAATGGCAGTGTGTGAATACGTTTCTAGAAATGCATGCTGATAATGAATGAACAATGACGATTGCTACAGAAATCTATTACATAAGATGAAGGAAAGGTGTTCTCGCTTTAATTAATGGACTTAATTGGATAAATCGCGTATAGAGCTTGATTTCGGAATGAAAGTTAAGAAGACAGCTTCTTTTACCTATCTAAAAAATACGTGTAACATAAACTAGAATGTTTCGATAATGTCTCTCAGACTTTGTTATCACATACTTTCAACGATATGTACAAGACACATATAGTAAATTTACTACATTTGTATTTCAACTATATAGTGCACCAGTAAGTAAATGCTTTCAATTCACAGAATTATTTTGATTATAGAAAATATAGAACATGATCTTGTGACAGTGTTTCATGCAGTTTGCAACAAAGTGATAAATGATATTCTCTAGCGTCGTACAATTCGTAATTTTTCAACACTTTGGATAAATGTATTGTCCGATATACCTATAGTCCTTCATTATACGCGAATAATATTTTAAATGATTATTAGTTAATCCTTACAGCTAGGTTTGTTGAAAATTATATGGCCAGTGGATGAAACGAACAGCAATAAATTCCGTTCATATACAATACAATACAGAAAGAAAATACTTTCTTTGCGTTCAACGTTCTCAACGAACGCAATGATAAAACGTTTTAAGAACGAAAGTTATCATGTTTGACTTATTAGAATAGGTTGACTTAATGTACACTTATACCCAGACACCGTGCGGATTTTTGCTAGTGGGTACTGCAGTCTCTAATTGTCTCGGGGAACCTATCATTTTTCGTGTACTGCCTGGTTTATGAGCACCTAAGTATTTATTGGAGCACATTAGTAGAGCAATTCAATTTGTTATCGAGTCAATCAAATTCAAATACCTTCTAACAGAGACTTGACTTGTTCGTCCTGACAAGCGACAGCCAGACTTTGTAAATTGGCTTCTTTCATATCGGCCACCA
The DNA here is from genome assembly GCA_028455805.1 of Lasioglossum figueresi. NCBI lineage: Eukaryota > Metazoa > Arthropoda > Insecta > Hymenoptera > Halictidae > Lasioglossum > Lasioglossum figueresi. Next base: position 535,785 of record CM052196.1, on the reverse strand, counting down.
ATCGTTCTACTTGCAACTTCTTTTCAACAATGGCAGACTCTAGGCTGACTACTTCCAGTTTTAATGACTCTGCACACTGCGAAGCTAACTCTGCGGAGCGTTTGGCTTGTTCCACCTCGTTTTGTAGGTGCTCTACCTCGGTAATGATCTTACGCTCCATTATTTGTCTTTCGTCTGTCTCACGACTTATATTGTGCTGCTCTATGGCGAGTTCTTCCATGACTAATCTGTAACATGGAAAAAAGAAATTAATAATATATCATACACCTTACGACTCAAAAGAATAACGTCTCAGTTTTCACCTGATTTTATTTTTACATTGAAGCAACTCTGTCTCGCAGTTCGCAAGTTTTGATCTTAACAGCGTAATCTCTGACTTCAGCGTCTTTTCTTGTTGTCTGACTATTTCGCTTTCCTCCTCTACATGCGCCAGTTCTTTCAACTAAAATATAGACGAGTCACGGTACATCAAATAATATTAGCAAAACCTATCAACGATGCGTTTAGAAAACACACCTGCTCTTCGATCAGACGACCGGTAGATTCCATACGGTTTACTTCCTGGGAAATGTAATCCATTTGATGTATTTGCTCCCTATTCTTGGTTTCCCAATACAATATTTCAGCATCAAACTGGAAATAATTCATTTCATAAATCGTTAATATCATTTACCAACGGAAATAGCTTTCTCTCATACTTTCGTAAGGTCTGCTTGCTGTGCGTTTATGGTGTCACGTTGCTTATTGACTAGTCTAATAAGTTCAACGTATCGTTGAGTGTAAGCAACAGTGACCATGTTTTGAGATTGACCAGATAATTGATTCGCAGACTGAGTCTGCCCCTTCGTATCCTGGAATTCCTGAACACACGAAATCGTTTAAGAGTCTCGATAGCATGATCGTATAATAACAATCTTGAAAAGTATCGTTTCTGTAGAACCTGTATGAGATTCCTTTTCAGCTTCACGGAATTACTAGAAGATGGTTGATCCTCCTTATGAACATAAGGACTTCCACTATTTGTACTAGATTGGAATTGCGATCTTCCAGGACTGTTCAAGTTAGGCGGCGGAGGATCTCTGTACGGTGGCAGAGTTCTTAACGGCGGAGAACCTGGGCCCGGAGGATCCCTGTACGGAGGAACTTCCCGTACTTTCTTTTGCGATACATGAGTATTGCTCTCGCTACTGCTAGCACGAGTGGGAGATTGTGCTGGCTTTTGTATATTTTTCCTTATGTTCAGTTCCTTATTCTTTAAATGAGGCGTGGGCTGAACTATGGCAACGTTTTCCATCTGAATCTGTGTTACGATAAAATACGAACATTAAAAAGAAGTGTTTAAACTTCCCAAGATGTTCTCGACGCAATATATAAACGAACTACTTCTGTATTATTTTCCATCATATTTCCATGCAACCCTCCGAATGTTAATGACTTTCTGGTATCACGATTTCTGTCGAGGCACCCTTGGAAATCATCGAACTCAGAGTTTAAAGTTGTTGCAGTGTTCTTAGTATCATCCTGTCCGCTAGGGGATATCGCAGAGTGCTCCGAAGTGGAGCTAACCACGCCATTCGACCGTGGACCATGATTCAAGCGTGTTCCTAAGGAACTAGGTGCCTTATTACTATCCGGCGTGGAGCGTCTTAATATTAGCTGCACTTCCGACGAGTACTCTCCCCATTTCATCAGAATCTAGTAAGAAAAAGTGGTTACGGCAAAACATATTTAAACTTTATTCTACAATCTATTCACGTTGTTAACCCCTTGCCTTACAATATTGTGTCTAAGATGATTCTATTTTGGTTTTGCTAATGTACAGCTATTAGAGAACATATAGGCATACAATAGATACAAGTTTTCTCCTTTTTTAAGAAATTATGATCTACAAAAAAGGTTTTAATCACTGAAACCATAAAAAAAATGGTAGGGCAAGGGGTTAAAGCTACCGATGCTATTAACATTGTATCGATACCTTCAAAGGGTTTTCGTACGGAGCTAGCAGGCGCTCGTTAGTTCGCCATCTCTCTACCAAAGTGAATCTACCTGTTTGTCCCGTGGCGTGAGCAAGAGCGTATACTACATCCTGCAAGTTAATTTTAGATTGTATAGGATTTGCAGTGACTGGAAAATATTTAAACGGTACCAACCTGACATGTAGTGGTTTCTGTAACACCGCAGACAATACGCTGTATACCTTCTACCCATACTTTCAGCTCCATAACGTCACCAATTGATAATCGTAATATTAAGCCTTAGCATCGCTAAATCGTGATACTAAAAGATAGTGAACCATTCGTTGAATTCGAATTTAGATGATACCGTTCGCAGGAAAGATTGTTGCGCGAGGAAGGTTTGACGCGCGTCTCCTCAATGATCGTTTTTGAATAGGTCGACGGTACTTTTGAAAGCTTTGCTAATGATATATGACAAAATCCACCGTTTCCTTTTAACCTGTAACGTGTAATTATCAAAATGACAGATTTACGTCCATGATAACACAGAAGACAGGCGAACGCTTTTCTCTAACTCTCTGTGATAGCAGCGTTACGTTGCTTTGCCAGTGCGTCATGCTCTTCTAATTACAGAGACATTGCGCGCGTGCAACCACTGCACTTTTCTTGCACACCCTCGTTCAGGCTTTTTATAAATACGAAAACTGTTTATCCCGATCTTAATAATAATATGGGATTAAAGCAGACTCGGTCGATAATTCGAAGTAGCCGACAGTGAGAGTGAGAATACGTATGCTGTTTCACACTCTATTCAAATCGTGCAATTGCTGCTCGAAAAAAACGAGAGTTCTCTCTTGTGCCTTGATATGCAATGGCAAACATGTATGGCTCTTTTTACGGTACAAATTTTAAATTCGCTGAAGCGAAATTCTACAATAATTGGGTCAAAGAGTCTTGATCAAATATACTAGCTAAAATAGTATGTTAATTTGCACGTAGAGGGTTCAATAAATGATCAATGTATATACATATACGTTTGGCGGCTGAATGCATCGACGAGATACTATCTCGTCGGTGCTAAACGTAACATGTAACATTTGATGATAATCGATACGGTTTTATGATGATCTGTTTCTTAGTCCAGCCGCAATATATTGTAGAGGGCGTAAGAAAACATCGAATTATTCGAGCGACACGATCTTTAACAGTATCTCGTCGGTGCCATAATGTAATCTGATGTAATCTCGCGTCAGCCCTCTAGCGGATGTGTTTCCCTTCGCATTGCTATGGCAACGTTTATGTAAACCAAGCTGTAAACTGCAGTTGTACCAGAGAGGAAATTTTCTCTCTAATAATTCGTTATGGAACTAATTGCTGGTTTTGTTCGATACGTAATTAAGCTAGAATCTGAATAGTTTAAGTGTTTCAACTTGCAGGAGCCAAATACAAATTTCATTCTTCTTTTGATTATCTTGTTAAGGTGAAACTATTACACTAGTGCCTTAAATCTTTTTAATACCTCGACTGTTTTAAATTGTACGTACCCATTTTTTTCATAAATGCATCAAATCCGCAGTCTAGTAATCATTTTGTACGACAGTTTGCATAGAACCGCTAAGAGCGAACTGATTAAAAAAACCATGTCATTGTATTTTGATACTCGGGTGCAAAACCCTGAGACAGCCTCGATAAGTACTCACGCGCTGTGGCACACCAATGATCCTATATTGGCTGTCGCTGCATATTCTCAAGATAGAGGTGGCTTCGTAACACTTTACGATGATCAGGGCGAACCTGTTCAGGACATCGAGTCGCCGAGACATTCTGTAGCTCAGGTGACTGCGCTGGGATGGCATCCTGAGAGACGATGGCTTGCGGCAGGATGGGAAAGCGGAGAGCTGAGGGTGAATAATTGATCGATCACAGTGGAATAATCCTATACAATCGATTGAAACATGTATTTGCTTGTTTAGGTATGGCCTGGCGATACTGGTAGCATAGAATTCAATGTAATAGTTACTCCACACCGAGACCCCATTAATATTTTACAATGGAGTCAACACGGTGGGAGATTAGTATCTGCGGATGCAGCTGGGTCTATAGTTGGTTGGAAAATAGATTCCAGGGGCCAATTATTAATGATGTTCCACCACGAGCTAAAAGACACCTTCGCGCAAATTGTTTTTAAGACTGTTCCACTGAAACCTGCAATTGATATAAGGTCTGTGTTAGGTACTCTGCTTTTGGATAGAAATATAGGTGCAAAATCAAAGAATATAAATGTTTTTAGTGGTTTAGCTAAAGCAGCAGTCGCAGGGGATGAGAGAGCTTTAGACATGTTCAGTTCCTGGCGCCCTAGAACAGCTGCACCGACAACAATTATGTCTCAGCGGGACAATCATGCGTTTTACATTGGCACCACAAGTGGCGTAATATACTTCGTGGATAATCAAGGACAGTGTACAGAGGTTCTAAGTACAAGCGGTGCGACATTGCAATTTCTTTTGCATCATCAGACCAGAGATTCTATCATCATTATGACGGAAGGGTTGAACATTGGGCATTTTCAGGCAGATCCTATCACCGGACGGCTTACTGAGTTAACAAGCGTGAGTCGACAATTCTTTTCCTCCTGTTCAATTCAATGCAACTCTATTTAAATGTGTAACACGTTTGTTTCTTCGCCAGGTGAAACTTAGCAGTAGGTGCGACGTATCGAGGGTGAGTCCATCCTTATGTTGGGTCAGCGGAAACACTTTAGCGATTCTCACAGGAGATTTAGACATTCGTTGTTGGGACCTGCATAATGGCGACACCTACGTAATGAGTCCGCTGGATTCACCTTCGGGAAACATTGCTACTCCCCAAGAAATCTGCACGAGCATAGCTTTCTGTAAAGCAAATGGTACAGTCAATATTTCCACTTACGGTATAAAGTAGGGCTGTTACTTTACTTCGAAGGTCGAAGATTTTGAAGCTTCGAAGCTTCGAAGCTTTTATTTCTGAAACTTCGAAGGTGATGAAATTATTAGAAGATTAAAAGAAACAGAGTTTCGAAGCTTTGAACCTCGAAATTTCGCTGTTGTTATATTTGATACAATTACAGTGATTGTAAAAAGTGATTGGACACTCCTACATTTTGAAAAAAAAAAACGCTACCACAGCTGAAAGATTGAAGTCGAGCATTTTAAACAAATACCTCAATATTTTAAGACACATAATGTTTATATCGGTGTAACTTCATACGATTCGAAGACTTCGAAACTTCGTACACTTCGAAGTTCCCTTGGTTCCTCCGAATTTTCGGAACAGTAACGTCCCTAGTATAAGGCGCTTATGCATCGACTAATAACAACATCAATATTTCAGGTACTTTGGCAGCTGGAACAAATTTGGGAACAATTTATTTATGGAAACGCAAAGCGGATACGGACGGCGACGAATCCGCCTGGATACATGTTCCGGAAACTTGTACCATTCATGGTACGGTGAAACAACTGGCATGGGGTGCAGCTTTCTTGAGAAGTCCGCTATTAGCGGTAAACTGTATCACTAATGTATTCATATTGCACCAGCAACCGATGTGTGCCGCTTACAACGACGGCGTTTGCGCAAGCCAGCTCAGTCCCACTCAGATCTTACTCGAAATAGAAGAGCTCTCTTACACTATGAAAACGGATATTCAAATGCAGCTCGTCGCTGTTAACAGAGAGTACATCGCAGTGTCCTCTGGTAGACAGATATCTGTTTATAGAATCCACAAAGAAAACTCTTTGAACACCTCGTGGATTACAAACTTTAGTTGTGATACGGAGAAGCTTTTAATCTGCGATCACACTTTGATAATCCTGACTCCCGTGGTTATACAGCTGAGGTCGATGGAGGGTACAGTCATTCAAACATTACCGACGTTGCCGGAAGAAGGTGAACCGATTACTATGGATCTGACCGGGCAGTACTTGACAGTGGCGTCCTTGAACGGGATACTAAAGATCTGGGATTTGAGCAAGAGGGAGGCCAAGCTGCACACCAGAGCAATGGCTGCCTATGAAGCGATCAACGATTTTGCGGAGATCATCGAAGCCAGGTGCAACGCAGACTGTCGCTGCGTGTCCATCACGGTTGCTATGGCAAACCTGATGCCAAGCTCCATTTTATACGTATGGGACATCGAGAGCGATCAGATACACGAGTTCGATTTCGCAGAATCCCACGACGTCGACGAAGACGACGCTGCTCTAGCTGTAAAGTGCAGAGGAAGATTAGTCACTGCTCATTGTTGGGACGTGGAAGACCCTAGGCTTCTGGTGTGTCGTGCCCAAAGGCTGGAGACACGAGACTCCAAGCATTCGAAGCAGAACAATGAAAACGAGTTCGATATCACAAAAGCTACCGTGGTGTTGGTGTCGATGTTTGCTACGTCTGATCATGGCATTGTGGTGCAAGACATAAAACCGATAAAAGATGACAATTGCAGAGTTCTGGGTGTACAGACACCGCACATAATCATTCTAAACTCAGAGAAGACCGCGGATAGACCTAGCAAAGTCCATAAACTCCGTATGAGAGATTTCGAAGAGTTGAGCTTGTGCGACTCGGTCACGAAGAAGGCTGTCCTAGACTTCAGCTTTTACATCAGCATCGCAAATATGGATGACGCTTTCAAGGCGATTAAATCGATCAAGAACGAGGGTATCTGGAAGAGTTTGGCGAGAATGTGCGTGAAGACGAAGCAGTTGAACATGGCTCTTTTGTGTCTCGGTCATATGAAGCAGGCTACAGCTGCGAGGGCCCTCAGGGAAGCTATGCAGGACGATAGCTTGAACCTGGAAGCCAAGGTGGGCGTGTTAGCTGTGGAATTAGGATTGTACAATGACGCGGAGCACCTTTTCCGGGAAGCCAAAAGACTGGACCTCTTGTGCAAACTGTTGGAAGCTCGCGGTAAGTTCAAAGAGGCTATAGAGCTCTCGAGCAACGAGAACAAGATCTGCGAGAAAACGAGTTACTATAATTACGCGAAAACTCTCGAGCAGGAGAGGAAAATCTCAGAGGCGATCGAAATGTATAGCAAAGCGGATTGTCATAGATTCGAGGTGCCGAGGATGTTGTTGGTGAGACCAAGGGAACTTTTGTCGTATCTGAACAATTCTGACGACCCTGAAATAAAGAACTGGCACGCGCAGTACATCGAATCAACAGGTGACATGGAAGGCGCTCTGCGCTTGTACGAACAGGCAAAAAGCACTCTAGCGATGACAAGATTACTTTGTTATTTCGGCAGGGAGGACGAAGTCAGCGAATTAGTGTCGCGAACTAATCACGCCGCGTCCGCGTATCACCTAGCAGCACACTACGAGTCGAACAACAATGTGACACAAGCCATTCACTTTTATACCATCGCTAAGGCGTACACAAACGCTATTCGCTTGTGCAAGGAGCACGACATGTACGAAGAATTATGGCCGCTGGCTGTGCTGGCGCCACGGCAGTCGCAGATAGACGTTGCCAAATACTACGAAGAGAATGACCAATTGGATAAAGCGGTTTTATTGTACCATAAAGCTGGATTATTGCATAAGGCTCTCGATATCGCGTTTAAGACAAGACAATACAGTGCTCTGCAGCTCATCATTATGGACGTTAACGCGGACTCTGACCCCGCGTTGATAGTGAAATGCGCTGAATATTTTGTAGAAAATGATCAGATCGAGAAAGCGGTGGATCTGCTTGCCACAGGAAGAAAGTACATCGAAGCTTTGGAATTGATGCAACTACATAACATATTGTTGAGCGAAGACTTGGCGGAGAAGATGACGTTGGACAAGGTCGACAATGATCCAGATCAAGAGAAGATACGTATCTCTATATTGGAAAGAATAGGCGAGACCGCTTTCGAGCAAGGCAATTATCATTTAGCTACCAAGAAGTTCACGCAAGCTGGTAATAAACTGAGAGCCATGAAGGCGTTGCTGAAGTCTGGCGACACCGAGAAGATTTGCTTCTTCGCGCAAGTTTCCAGGCAAAGGGAGATCTACATCATGGCTGGCAATTATCTTCAATCGTTGGACTGGCAGAACCAACCGGAAGTCTTGAAAAATATTATCAACTTCTATTCCAAAGGAAAAGCGATGGATCTGCTGGCGAACTTCTATGTAGCTTGCGCTCAAGTGGAGATCGATGAATTCCAGAATTATGAAAAGGCCTTGGACGCGTTGAATCAGGCCAGCAGGTGTCTTGCTAAAGTTGTCACGCCGAGGGATCCGAATATTCACCAGAGAGCTGTTGACCTGGTGAACACTAGAATAGCCACGATCAGACGTTACCTGGACATCAAAAAGTTAGTAATGTTAATCGTGATTATCGAAGAGTGATCCCAAAAATGAGGGGTTCTCGAGTCCCGTTTTGTGTCTCTCGAATTTTTAGGGAAAAATCGAGGGAGCCAAAAGGGGCGAATTTTTGGGCTACTCTTTCCGTAATCTGTTTCAGCTTCTTGAATTGTATTTAACGATGATGTTACAGGATGTTAGATAGGGGTGATACGGGCACGGCGATGCAACAGGTGCGCCACTTACTAGATTCTCAAGGCTCCGATCTGGAACAGTCTGTACGACGTGGAGATTTGTTCGCCACTATCACTCAGCACTATATAAACATCGGTGACACTGACAAAGCGCGTGCCACCGTAGAGGAATTAAAGCTTTTAGTACCTGGAATTAACTTGAACTATTATTACAACGTTAGCACGTTGGAGGCGCTCGGTTACAAAATGAAGATTCATAGGCAAGAAAGCTCCGACAGGGAGGACGACATTGAGGAACTCTTAGGAGAATAAATTGACGCTTAAATAACAATTCGTCCAGAATTGAGATAGACGCTAGGCTAGATGCTGTTATTTGTTTAAAATAATTTATACGATATCGTAGCTTAATACGTTCGCTATCAGTGTTTGTTTCGTTGTTAAAATGTTTTGATTTATGAAATATTGAAACGTATAGAAATGTATACAATTAATTCGTCTACCTCCAAGCGAACTAATAGATCGTGGATGTCGCGTATCTGTAACGGTGATAGCGAACGTGTTACGTATCATTTGTGTGACGTGAAGAATATATAAATCTCTGCTGAACACTTAGAAAAAAATCATCATTTAACGTTTATTAATCAGATTTATACAAGAACAACCTTACTCCTTGATATTTAAGTTCTACGAAAGATAAGAGTTAGGACAGTCGTTCACAGCTGCAGTTTCAACTGTCGGGACACTTATTAGACACAATAAATAAAACAGATATTGATGGAAAAGAATGAACTAAACCACAAGACAGTAAGTATAATCATCGCATAAAAATTATAAGGGAACGAATTAGTCGAAGAGCGATCCCCGTGTCTGCTCTTGTTTTCAAACGGCTGTCGCACATTGTCGAGTCTCTCTGTCTCTCTCGCTCTCTCTCTTTCTCTCTTTCTCTCTCTGTCTGTCTCGTTAGATGCAATGTATTTAACCCTATCTTGGTCCAGCTCTTCGAATTTTCAGAGCGGTACAGTTTTTAGTAAATCACCCCGCGAAACATAGCAACGATTAAGAGTGTTCCAGACTGCACCGAACCAGTCTTCAAACAGCTTTCTCCGGCGTCGGTTTTTTGCAGGGCGAAGGGGTCTCCGTCTCTTGTTCGTCAGCTTTCCGCTTCTTGCGCACCAAGTGGGATATATCGCTGGCTGGCTTTTGAACTTTCGGGCTGGAACCAGAATCGCTACCGCTGGGACCGGCTCCGTTCGAACATCCCCCAGCGACTTTGCTTTTAATACCCTCTATCACCATCTTGCAGGCCTCCTGTTTGAAATCCTTCATGTCTGAGATCTTTTCTCTAATCTCCGGCAGCAGTTCCTTCAGCTCCTGGATCTCTCCTTCGACGGTATAAAACGAGTCTTCGGTTTTCGGCGGTTCTTTGATCTCCTCAAGCTCTTTAATGCGAGCCTCCAACAGCTCGGTGGCTTTGTTGAACTCTTCTATGCTGGAATCGAACTCGTTCCCCAGAGAATGTGCCAGTGCCAGTTGGTAATGGATCTCTGCTATCGCCCGTGGCTCGTGTGGCTCTATCTGCTCCAGAAGCTCCAGGCACTTGTGTAGATCGTTCAGAGCACCCTGGAAGTTCCCTCCTTCCATAGCCACTTCCCCTAGCAGTCGATAAGCGTCGGCTAGGAGCTTCCAGCCGGGCTCTCCTCGCTTGATCAACACCAGCTTCGCCAACTCCAGAACCTCCCATGCTACCTACGATCGGAAGAGCATTTTGTAATTTGTAACATTAGAGTAAATAATTACTATTCCATTCGACAAAACAATTTTCCATTTACCTGCAAATTGTTGACTTCATCCTCTTCGTCCTCCTTCCCAATGTCCTCGGCATCCTCCTCCCCGTTTTTCTTCAGATCCCCGTTGTGTTCAGTTGAGCAGGATGGTCCATTCGCACGATTCGTCTCCTTGCTGGAGCCAGGTACAGTCTTCTCCTCCTCATTTTGCTTTTGCTCAACTTTCGCCTCGGTCTTCTTCGAATCTGACTTCTCTGGTTCTTGTTTCTCGCTGATGGCTTCTGTTTTCTCTTCTTTCTTCTTCTCTGATTCTGACTTTGCTGTTTCTTCTACGCCGTCTTTCTTTGGTTCCTCTGCTTCTGGCTTTGCCGGCTCCTCCGCTTTTGGCTTCTCGGTTTTAGCCTCCGTCAAAGTTTGATCCTTCCCCTCGGCAGTTGCAGCATCCTCTTCCTCTTCCTCGTCTTTCTCGTCCACGTTGCTCAGCTTTTCGTCGTCACCTTCCTCTTCGTCATCGTCGTCCTCCTCTTCAGCGTCTTCTGACCCTGGCACTCCACCACCCAATACTCCTGCCTCTTCTCTAGCCAAACCGAGTAACGCACGACCATAAAGGAGATAGGGTTCTCCGAGCTCGTCCGCTGTGTCCCCGTGCTTCTCTACCAGCAGCTGGCAGGCTTGCGCCAACGCGGTCATAGCCATGGTGTAATCCCGCACCAACAGGTGCCGTTTCCCGTGGGAGATTGCAGTTGCTGGGTCGGTGAATGCTGCACTCTCGGCGACGTCAGCCATCTGCAACGCGAACATATTTACGTTATGTAGGGGCCGCGAACCAGTTAGCGTTTTACGTCTCTCATCCTCTTCCTCTTTCATTTTACTATATTACTTTGTCGTCTTATTTCTAACACATTAGTTTTCTATAAAAAAATTTATATTAACGAATACACACATCAAAGAATAAATAAATAGTTAAGGGGCGAGGCAGACTTTCATCGCGAACTTCAACGACGCAGCACAACAGCTACACTACAGCTCATGGAAGTATGGACACTTGAAAATTAACTGCTGACATTTTTTTCTTTAACCATTCTGCACCGACACTTTTACTTTTGTATAAAAATATAATTATTACACTGTAAGAAGTTAGATGCAGTCGGTTAACGTTGTTGTAAAACGATGTTAATATCGGATAATACCGTCGTCGACTAAAGTCATTTCGGTCAAAGTCGTTGTTGGTTAAAGACGTTGTCGGTAAAGTTATTGTCGGTGATTTTCATGAGACCCCTTGTAACAGTGTTCAGATCTGGGTTTTAGAATTGGAGCAGTATTTTTTAACGCGTACACAAATTTATGTATATTACTATATTTATGTGTACTACTTACGAAAGTGAAATATTAGTGACAGATTATTTGGCAAACGAAGGATGACAATATAAAGATATTTTATGTATACAAGTCATGAATGATTATTTGAACTAGTTAACGAAGTGTCCATACTTTCATGAGCGTTCCATAGCGATTGTTCAATTCGCGTAGAACAGAAGCGGACTCTTTGATCATTCACCCACGACGCCATCCGACACTTTACATCGTCACGCAATTAATACCTGAACGGAGTAGTCCGCCCACGCACGGTACGTGTCACACTCTTCACGAGAGACAATATTGTGGATATCCAGCAAATGAAATTCACCGACGTCAACGGTAACTTAACGAAAACCCGACGCGGAGAAAATGTCAGGAGAATTTAATGGTTCTTTAAGAACAACTGGGTTCTTCTATATCTCAACAGGATTCGGATAACAGAACCGCAGTGAGACGAATGCGACAGGATCGTTGGGGGGGGGGGGGGGGGGCGAACCATTGTGCATCCTGACTGCAATATAGCTCATGGAATACAAACTGAATTAGCAAACTGTTGGAACTCGTTAAGGCATGGATCTTCTCTGGAGAACGGATTACCCTAAGGCCAGTTGCCTTGTCTAATCAAGCGATTATTCAGCTGGAGCAGGTTCCAAGATGATAATAAGGACAAACAAAGCTTGTAGAGAAAAATCTTTCGTACTACTTCCATGCGGGTCTCACCTAAAATCAAAGACTAAAGAGGATTAAACTACAGAGTTTAAGGCCTCTTTACGTCCTGAGAAGCTGGAGCTATAAGCCGCCCTTGGAAGTTCCATCTCCAGAGGAATCAAATTCCACAGAAGAACATTCGGGGTTTTCAGTCTTCAATTATATTACTAATTATTACCAAACTATAGATGTTTATGCAATTTTCAATTTTTGTAGAGAATTTTTAAGAAAGTGGGACCGGATTAAATTCTATTTTCATTGGCAAAAAATAGCATTTGTAGATTCAAAATAAATCAAAATCATACTGAATCCTGTCGAAATTGATAATCCAGCATTTTTTGAAAATTTTTATAAACCATAAATGCATAAAGATCCGCAGTCTACTAATTACTAATACGACAATAATAATGTGTTGAAAATATATCGACATTGTTAAATTTGTTTAATCTCTTCGCAGTTTGCAATTAAATCTACTCAATTTAGTCTGGAAATGCATAAAATCCGCAGTCTACCGATCAGAGACAAAGAGCAGACAGAGACCGTGCGCGTCAAGAAGCTCTCGTCACAGAATGACTTTGCCTTTGTCGGCACGGGGTCAAGGGGTCAATCGGCACCCTTGCGCGATACAACAGTTTCGAAGAGTTCTTCTTTGCTCTGGAAAGTTGAAACCTAAGCCATCCGCCGCAGCGTCAGCGTCGAGAATGGTAAGACGATCGTGTTTGGCCATTTCGGATCGGGGATTCGTGGTCGAAAAGAGTAACCGGAGACTGTGTGATCGGAGAAGGACAAGGACAAGGACAAGGACAAGGACAAGGACAAGGGAAAGAGACAAGGGAAAGAGACGAAGGAAAAGCAGTCGGAAGGGTGGAGGAAAACGGCTGCGAAGGAGCAGGAGCGGGTTGTGTCCGCAGCATCCGGGTGGGGTGGCCGGTCGGGGTGGTAGGTCGGTCGATTTTCGTGCGCTTCGACGCAGAACGGAGATGGCGTGCTGGTCGTTCGTCCTCCTCGAGTCTCCGGGGGGGTGTCGATTGGTCAGTGCGTAACTGGCGGCTGTCGGTGCGGTGTGCGAGTTTTCAGTGGGTTGCCAGCGGTCGCCCTGGGCACCACCTGCACGGATGGAGCCTACCCGTGTACCCAGGGCCCCTGATCCACGTCTCGTTTTCCTCGTCGGCACGTTAGCTCTCACCTTCGCAGGTAAACAAAATCTCCTACCCCTAAACGATCCTCGATAACCCCTTCCTCACAAAAAATCATGTTCCTCGCGCTTCGTTCCGGGGCGCTTTTTGTTATTGTTTTGCGGTGGTCATCAACCGGTCAGATTGCATATAATTTCGCGGAGTAATAGGGATAACTTTGGTGCATGGTTTTATGTACCAGTTAGTAATTTAAAAATTGTTCCATGTTTACTTTTCCGCGAGGAAATCAAATCGAGTGGCAATTTTCGCTTAAACATCTGATAGATCGGCCCACTGGCAGTGAAAGGCTTACATACAGGTCTTCTTTTGTTTGTTTGGCCCCGCGACATGTGGAGTTCGCGATCAGCTGATCGGAGGGCTGCATTCTTTGCACGTTTCTTTGGAAGTTTGTGGGGGGGTTCGGGAGAGAGACGATGCCAAAGTTTGGGATCTTGTTCTAAAGGGGGTTTTCTGGACTAATTGGTATGTCTGTTGCGCAATGAACGTGCTAAAGAAATTCATTCGACCATTTCCCACGAAAGCGTCGGTATAGCTTCGATTATTCTGAAATCAAAATTCGAAATAGATCGCTTGACCGACAGTGGCACGTTCGCAATATTACCCGTGCGAATCGGTATGCCAATTAATTTGCCATTCCAATCAACCACAAGCGAATGAAAGCTTGGAATCGATGCCCTGGAGAGCACGTGGACATGTATTGCAAGCATAGCAACTTCTTATGTACGTGGTACAGGTGCTGAACTATAGATATCCTGCGGGTTTTTGGATCCCTTGACACGCTCTTTCTCCCAAAGGCAACCTCTGCAATCTCGTCAAATCTGATATAAATCCTGTTTCTATCGCATCGTGGAACGCGATTATTAAACCTATTCAAGCAGCGTTCGCTCTTTTGCCAAGGAACACAACGAACAAATCAGCACCGAAACAGTTAATTAATCCTTAGCACTCGAGTGGTGACTCAGAGTCCCCACTAAAAATTGCTGTATCATTATTCAAAATATTGTTCGCATTACTGAACATTTAAGAAATTGATTTAAAATGAAAAAGTTATATAGAATGGAATTATTCTAGGCCGAACGAAATGTTTAATTTTCCAGTTAAAATAGCTCCGAGTGCAAAGGGTTAATAGACTGCGAAAAAGGACTTCGAAAAATCGAGATTTGCATAAAGATCCGATCAGAGCGAGCAATATCTTGTCTAATCATCTATGATTATCGCTACAAGCGGATAACATCTATCCTCGATGGTCTCGGCACAACCTTCGGTGGTTTTCCAGCTAATCGAGCCATCTGAACGCAAACAATCCGACACGATTCGCAACCGATCTGTAAAAACACAACTTGTTTGCCGTTCTTTTAATAACTCCTCGACGAAGATCGCTATAGGTGTTTCTTCGAGTCATCGTCGACGAGTCTTCGAGCTGGCGCCAAGCTCGTTAACGTTCTCCTCCATCGACTCCGGTGGTTCAACACGGTCAGCAACCACCGGTTGAACTCGTTGCAGTTGCATCGTGCACTTTTTTCAACAGAGGGAGGATATGGTCACTCGAAACAAGCGTTTCCACGCTCGAGGGCTCTCGCTCGAGCGACAGCAACCATTCCTTATGCAATAAAATGTCATAACGCGCAGACTGTCTGGCTGTGACACTCGCCGGTTACCTCTCGTCGTTCCCTGGCTGTAGTATTAACCCACTGACAGTTTAATCGGCCAACGGATAGCCGATCTTATTGCCGCGAGCTTCATCATCTTTGATTCTCGTCGCCCGGAAACGATCGACAATGTCTCTGTACTTTCGAAACATTTTGAAAAGTTATTGATTTTTATTAGAAAAAGCAAACAGGTCAAAGAACCACATTTTAATCCTACATCGACAGTTTTATTGGAAACAATAGCAGAAATAGAATCTTTTCCAGCAGGAATGAAGCGTTAATGGCTCGGTAGTAGAACCCGGTGCATGGTCAGACGCGGCGTTTATGGGTCGCTGGAGTCTTGTCGGCCTGTCCCTCGTGATTAGACGCCACTGCGAACGTTATCCAGTGGAATTTTCTGCAGTAATTGCTCTCTGTGAATTCCTGTTACTCGCTACAGATTTTAATATTCTCTTACGAATATTCGATTTCCGTTCCCGTATCATCAATTCCTTTCCATTTTCTCAAGAAGAACTGTGCATCCGTCTTCCGAAGTGAACGTCGACGCCGGGGTTCTCGCCGATGGAAACAGAGAGTTACTTTGTCGGAAGCCAGACAAAGGGGTTCGGTATTCAATGTTCCCGATTCTTCGGATTCGATAAATCGGCCCACCGATTGCGTGTCCATGTCCGCGCGTTTACAGGGGAGATAAATGTATGCGGGGATCGCAGGCGAGGTCCGCTTTGTCCGGAACGACGCAATCCCCGGATCTAACTACATATTTCGGTATTCCGCAAGATCCTCCAAATCCTCTTGGATATCTGACCAGACTATACGGTGGCGCGCGAGAGAACAGGTTCCTCCGGATCATTCCGGCCGAGTTTTTCGAATCTCCGCAACGCGACGGGATCCTTTGGAAACCGGGCCCCGGTACTCCGTTCAAAGGATTCTGTAACTCTTCCCGCGACGTTCCCATTATTCTTGCACACTGCCGCGGGCTAAGCCCGCCTTAAAGGAAACTTAGAATAACGAGGCCACTCGGACACAAAAGAGAAAAGAGACGACGCGACGAAGCCGATCTCGCAAACCCGGAGTTGCGAATAGATTCCTCGATCTTTCTGTTGCAGCGACCGGCCTGCTATGCGGCGCGATCATGTCCGATCATTGGGAGGAAATTAATTGGAATAAGGCAGCTCTGATACACGCGAACGTAACCCTCACGTGGTACCTGGATGGACAGGTGGCCATGCTGGAGAATGGTCATCGGAATCATCGGCCCACCGGAAGACGACCCACCTTTCTGGTGCCCATGTACGGTGGAATTTGGATCATGTGTGTCTCCCTAACTGGTGAGTCAGTGTTAATCTGTAGACAATCTTCTCGAAGCCTCCGTTTTACAGTGTAATATCGCAGTTCGATAGTAGCGAAGCAGTATTTTATTCGAGATTAAAACGACGAGGGATTCTCTTCTCTTTCTTCTCCAACGTTCTGTTCCATTTTGGTCGTATAAGGTCCGCGTGGGGCTTCCGTAATATCATATCGGCGCGGAAGTACCATTTCCTGGACATTCCTATTTTCGATCAAATATTAGGCTCGGTTCAAATATTCGACACTGGCTTCCAACTTCCCACACCATTCTTGCAGAACCTAAGAGCCCTGTCGAGCCGCTGTGTTATCATATTGACTTAGCTGAAGCGTCATTTCTTTTCTATCCATATTTTAGACAAAATTTAATATTTTCACCCTTGTTTAACCTCCTACAGCATTCTTGTCGTACACGAGGTCCATGCGAGGTTTTTGCGACAAATCAAATATTTGCCATCAGTTTCCGACGTCCCATGCCATTCTTGCGGTACTTAAAAGCCTCGTCGAGCTTTTATGCTAGTATATTGACTTAGCCGAAGCGCCATTTTTCCCCTTCATATTCCACGATGTAATATTAGGTTCAACAATCCCTTGTACAATTTTTATCGTACAGAAGACAACACACAACCATTAAAAAAAAATGTATACCGCTAATCTCTTCCAACCTGCTCACTTGTGGAGCTAAAAATTGCAACCCGCTCGCTCGTATTAACTCGAGCCTAATTACCCATTAGCACGTTCCTCTAATCGGTTTCTAATTCCGGCAATCATTTCGTAGAAAAATCGCGACTTTCACGTGACGGTTGAATAAAACAGTTTCGCGATAAGAAAGAACCGAGAAGGTTAAATGACTACCAATAAATCACACACATACACACATACACACACACACACACACACACACACACTCCCAGGCGGTGTATCATAAAAATAATACCATACGGTTGACGGAAATATACACTACCGGCCAAAAGTTAGGAATCACGGCATAAATGCAGAGAAACAGGATGTTTCTAAGAAATACTGAATGCCTTTTTAGAGTAACCAAGAAAGATTTATTTGTCAAGAAACTTACAAGCACATTTTGTATTATTTTTTTTTTTAATCAAGGAATGCGTATTTTTCTTCGAATTGCTGTTTCATTAAAAAACCGCTTTTATCTTTAATGACAGCCTGACATATTCAGGGCATCCTGGCCAATTGGTTTTTCAAATATTTTTAATTCGATATTTTTCCATGCTTCTTGTAGAAGTTGCCAAAGATATCCCTTCAGAAAAGTGTATTTCGAGCATTGTTTTACACTAAAAAAACATAACAAAAAACACTGAAATCTGAACTAGTTAATATTTGATACAATAACGAACGACGGATCATTTCAAAATTTATCGGTATATTCGATTTTTAGAAAAACCAGCAAGCGATTCCGAACTTTTTGCCGGTAATGTAAACTCGAAGGAAGATATTCGGTTGCGGTCGCGTCGATGATATTCATGGAGGATCGATCCAGCGTGCACAGGACCTGAATGATACACTTTCTGCCCCCGTAATCGCGGCGACGTATCTGTACCGACTGCGAAATGCGTTCTATAGAAGGCCACCACCTTGACTCTGATTCTGAGGGTTATCGATCAGTCGATTACGATCTGAAACACCGTGCAACGTCGAGGCATGCCGTGACCGTGAACATCTTCGATGTTCCTTTGCCCCGAAAGTTCCTACCAATCACTTTCGCCTTCCCTCGACCTCAGAGAGGAAGAAGCCCCTATCCGATGCAAACTTTTTCTTGATCCAACAATAACCGATTAATAACCAGCCTTGCGTAATATCGGGACGATGCGATCAAAAGTTTTTCCGCGAAACTGCTCGTTTCGTGGCAATCTTCGAGATCTTTCCTGCTAAAATTACCACGGGTTTCATAAAATTTTAACATTTAAACGTTGATCTTGTTGCGATAATTATTGTGGAGGACTTCATTTTCTTTGCTTCTTGCCAGCAGAGCTTTCGGTAAGGGTTCAGAAATAAAATGAGAAAAATTCGAGCTTTATGCGGTAGAAAATAGCGGTAGAAAATAGCGTTAGATGTTCAAGGAAGCGACTCGAGTTGCGTCGGAAGGAACTTCGCGAAGGATCGCGTGCTTTAGCATTTCTCCGTCAAAGAACAGTTTTAATGACGAACGGTGCAGCTTGTTAGTCCCCGCGTTCATTTCCAGCCGCTAATTGTCCGGCTGATTTTTTTTGTCTTTGGATGAACAAACAGCAACGTCGGGAACCACTGTGAACGTCGAATGTAAAAGGAACACGTGAGATATTCAGCGGTTGCTCGCGCTTAATTACGACGACGCTGTTAATCAACGTGTCTGTCGTTTCATTATCGTAAAACGCGAAGCTGTCGTCGTGCATGATTTTTCGTGACACGCGACCTTAAAGATCATGTGTCATTGTTTCCTGAGACGCGTCGGATCCAAATGCGTCTTTAGTCAAATGGAGTTCAGGTATTGCCTGAGAATTTCTAGATAAAGCTGCTGGGAGGAAACAGGTCGTGGAAAAGTACGAAAGGGTGTGACGCCGTCGACGAAAATACTATCTACTTTGGGAATTACAGTCTCTCGTAACACGCAGTAGGGTGGTTCAGCTAATCAATTAATTCTCTGAAGAGTACATAGCTTTTATAGCTTCTTGTGATTAGGTAAACGAATTTGGTAGAACGAGTCTTTATTGGAATGTATTTACCACTCGATCAAATTTTTCGAGCTATTTCTCGCTTTCTTCTTATTTATGATAAGTGGAGAAGGGAAGAGATCCTAAGCACGATCGACTATGTAGTAGCGAATTAAGTCCGCTGGCCAAGATAACTGAATAATTGCGACAATGGTGAAACGAAGAGTCTGACTTTGGCTCTTTCTGGAATTTCGAGCAGTTCGCAATCAAACCAGATAATTAGAGGTCTCCCAGCGATGCAACAAACGGAATCGATAACAGGATTATCAATTTGTGCGGACCGGTAACGAGCGACTCGATTAGTCTCGGCGTTCAAGCCGTATCGGTTCGTTAACGTTGGCGAAACGTTCTCGTTAACCGCGATATCCCGGGCGACGTTTCCTCGTTTCGTCGTGCGAAAAGCACGTCGCGATCATGCGACGAACAACGGAATCGTTCCCGACGGTCCTGACGTCGTTTCCCGGACGTTAAATAGAGAAAACTTCGCGACCGAAAGTTTGACTTCCCGTTTCGCGAGGTCCGTTGCGCGTCGGGAACGGAGTCCTTGCGACAGCGTGGGCGTGCAATCACGCTTCGATTGTATGCAACAAACCTTTGATTTTCTCGCTTCGCCGACAGTCAAGGAAAAATCGGAAAGACGATCATCGTCTCTATTTCCCGGCCTATCCACTGTTCAAAGCGGATTTCGACGAATTATCTAGATCCACGATCATAAATGTTTTTTATCTCGTACCACAAAGGAATCTTGAAGGTGAAAAATGTGAATTTTTAAAAGGAAAATTACGAATAAGAATGGATACCTAAAGAAAAACTTGCAATCCCACCATTTAAGAAACTTTCTATTGCTTTTCCATCACCGAAGGAACATTGAAACAATAAACTGGAAATAATTAGGTATCAAAGTGAAAATAGCTCCACAGTCTTTGAGTCGAATTTTTCGAAGAAAATGGCCAATTGCGTCAGGATTTCGGTGCACGCAGCCTGTTAATTTGCTGGGGCGGCTTTTTATCCTGACCTTCGAGAGCCGGTCTCCCGCGCGCGCAGGAATCATTTGTTCATTTCCATTGTTTTCGGAAAGTTGCACTCTCCCTCTGATGGCTCCCGGTCACGCCAAGCACGAAATATTGCCGCGTGCCACAGACGATGCGCATGCACGGCTCGACCTTCTCATGAAAATCAACCAATAGTTCTAAACACATAAATCCTGAAGCAATTTTCTCACGACAGACCGGTCTTCCCTCGCGCGCTTGTAATTTACATCTCAATCGTGTTTTGCCACGCGCTGTCGCGTTGTAAACGAGTTCGAGGATTAATGTCCGAGAATGCTCGCTAGGAAAAAGAAATATTAATCTGACTCTCTAGAAAATTTATCGAGATACGCAATCTAACCTTTCTATCAAAGGGCCTAGAAACTGCCCTTAGAGGTTTTTCAACGACTATCGAACCATTTAGAATCTAATTTACCCTGTAACTACCCTCGGAGCGGTTCCTACCCTCTAAGGGCAGTTTTGACCGTCTTGATGGGCTAAGCCCTTTTTCAGGTTACAGCAAGTTCGACGCGTGCAGAGCGCAGATCGGGGTGAACAGATAGAAATGACTAATTGTTCGGGAATCGTCCGGTGGATGGCACGGTCGAGCAGCGCGAAAAGTATTGAGACACAATCGGGCCCGGCTGGGACGACATTCGTCGAGCGTTGGCGTGGGCGTGCACCCGCCCGCGTATAAACTGCAATTCCGTGGTACACCGATCGATCGTCACGGTTTGACAACCGTTAACGATGGTCCATCTTTAATTATCCCGAGCAGCGAAGCGCGTTATTCGAGTTGGTAACGAGCAAGCGAGTTTCGAGGAGAGTAACCTAGACCCGGTGAACTTGGCTCCGCGATCTATTTCTGCTTCCGGATTTATTATTACTCGATCCCCGAAGTTTCCGCGACCTCGTCCCCCCCACTTCCCTTTCTCCTTCCTCCCTTCCTGACATTTCACAGAAATCCGCGTTCAAGTTCATCCCTCTCTGCCTCGGATATCAGATATCGAAGCTCACGCTCGAGCAATTCCGCGATCACTATGTCCCAAGTTAATTGGACACTTCTGAGCGAATCGTTAATCGTACGTGAAACAATCTGCGAAAGAGAGCCGAAAAATCGATCGACGACAATTAACCCATTCTCTCGCAATAACGAGTCTCGCTTGCGATGGAGACTGCGACAAACGGAATTGAATAGAATCTAGGCTTTTGGAAGCAATATTTCAGCATGAAACCTTTGGCTGCACTGTAACGAGTTCATCGTCACTGATTTTATTGTGTCAATTTCGGTGGGTTCCTCTCATATTCCACGATGAAATTTTAACGAGATGCGACCGGCCTATAATTTCGCGAATTACCCACGTAGCTACGGAAGCGCGGGTTTTTAATCCCTAGAAATGCAGGAAATTTTATTTCTCGATTAATTACGGCTACCGGAGAAATTTCACGGGAGACCGGGCGCTTTTCAAATTTGTTTTAATTGTCGGAATGTGCTCTGGGGGATCGTTTAATTAAGATTCGTGTCGCGAGGTCGGATACATACGTGGATAACGTGGATTTTCCGGTTCCGCGTTGGAACCCGACTGCGTGACTGCCATTTCTTTTTCGCTTTCTCGCGTTTCAGAGGAGGAAATACGACTACTGGGTCAGGTAGGTTTCCCGCAGGGGAGGTGCATTAACTACTTGACGCCTGACGAAGCCCACGAGGAGATTCGCGCCGCATGGCAAAACCGTGAGTACGATTGACACCACCTTTCTTTTACCTCGTACCCTCATCGATCTCGGCGCCAGTCGTGTGTATACTGTATACTTCCATTCGCCGTTCGGTGGAATCTGGTACAATGATTTTCGATGACACGTGTCTGAAATCCCCGACGAAAAAATATTACACAAAATCTAGCGAATCAAATCAATTGCGTACATGTCGTTATATTTAAAATTATAATTTACTCGAACTATAGTCTACTAATTTCAAATTTAACTAATCAGAGATTATAGTTTACTCGAAATTTCTAGGTTTCTTTTCTTCTTCCAGGGATGCAGAATCTGAGTATCTCCTGTTCTCTAGTCTGCTTGATTATTCTGGGCACCGCGGTTCTCATAGGATTTTTCGGACTGTGCAGACATCAGTTGTCCGCAGTGCTTGTCACAGGAGTGATGTACCTCTTGGCGGGTAAGTTGAACGATCTCGAAGAGAGATCGACGGATAATCGCGTTAACCGAGAAACGGTTTGTCGCGTTGCTGCGGTTGCGGTCAGCAAGCTCGGTGACCGCCGTGAATTCCTAAGCACTCGCGAAGTCGACCGCAAAATAAACGGTTTGTCTCGGAGAAGAAAGCTGGATATATACATACTGCTGATACCTTACGATAAATATTATTCCACTGATTCACCCTTTGGCGCGTCGAACTGTCCCCCAATCTTTATTTACTATAGAACAACGTTCGGATCGATAGGCGCGAGCTTTCAATTTACATTTTCCTGTTGAATATTGCATCCAATCGTAACTCGAGGCGGTCTCATTTCAATTTCAATTCGAACGAGTCAATAGGACCCCGATAAGTTTTTATAAACGGAAAAACGGGATGTTTCCTTGGACGCTCTTCGCGTCCGCTACGCCGCAAAAGGCAAACACTTCTTCTCGTCGCTGATTCAGATGCTCTTAGATTCCTAAAGCCTCTCGCCGGGAAAACCGTCTGTTCCCGTTACCTCGATTCAAAGAGATTTCCTCGATTTAAAAGGATGGATTCCAGAGATACATACTTCTCATCCTGAGGATAAATGATCCTACAGAGAGAGTCTTTGAAAGCTTCATACTGTGGGTTACATTAAATTCTTTTAGGGGGTGTGCGTCGAGATCAAAGATTCCTGACTTGACGCAATTGTTGCAGCGACGTTCGCGCTGTTCACCCTGACGATAATTCATTTCAAGAGGGCCCAGGATCGGGAAGCAAGGATACTGGACGGCCCTGAAGACGGTGTGATCGGCGGACCTGTTCCTAGGAACGTGTTGAAGGCCAGACGTTTCAGCAGCTCGTGGAGCATGGATTTCGGATGGGGTGGCGTCACCCTATGCGCCCTCGCATCCGTCGCGTGGATATTGCTCAGCAAGATCATGCGATTCAGCCCCGTTGCCGCTATGATAGCGTAGCACTGGGACGCCTCCGAGGTCTAAAAGGTCGTTTCCAAGAGTTACGATAGTGTGTTTCGATGTCGACGACCCTCTCGATGAGCCTGAACCGCGAGGGCAGAGGCGCGTTTTTCACAAAAGGGGAAACGGGTCAACCAGAAGTTTCTGTCTGTTCCACTATACTTAATGCGAATCGGCCGGTCGAGATCACGGGGGGAATTTTTCATTAGGCGACTCTCGATCGATCGAGCTCGCAGATTCTAATTAACGGGGGCCTGACTACGCGGGGCTGTTAAACGTTAATTATATCAGGAACGGTAGGAAGTTTTTGCCAGAGACCAAGCCGGTGCTACCGGAGCTTGAACACTTGTAATATCGACTTTGGTTCTCGAAGAACCGAAGATTCCAACTGTTACCTGTTCTGATTGCATTCTACATCGTGTATATTCCATAATCGTTATTTTTTGCTTCAAAAACCGTTCCTAAATGGATTCCTGTATATTCCAGTTTTCAGTGATCGATATCACTAAAATACATCGGAATTTGGTCTCTGGTTTCGACACTAGTACACACTGAGAATTTTCGACGGCTCCAGCAGAGCAGCGTGAAAAACGGGGCCAGGCATTGAAGTGAATTTTGAGAGTATTTTTTTCAGAATCGAAATCACTACTGAAACCGACCACCTCGAAGGCGGAAAACCGCGTTTTCACCGGCGGGTGAATGCGCGTTGCGTATTTATTTGCCTACCTGACAGTAAGGCAAGGGAGGTAACGAGTACAATTTTTGTCCATCACTCAGAATGCAATGTTTTCTATAAATTTACCAAGTAATACCTAGTCTCCTTTAGGGGAAACAACAACAAGTAAAGAACTATACGAACCAATAATACCTGATCCTGGAGGAGCACACCGTTTTCTCTCTGAGAATTTTCTAAAATACTATCAAACGTATAGTTTCAGTCTAAAAAGTCCAATTGCCTCGGAGAAATTACAGAAATGTCATATTATTTTAGACCGAGAGAGCCAGCCAAGCGTGCTTTCTCAGGATGACTCTAATTGATTTTTTAATTCCAAAGGTCTTTCCAAAAAGTATGGTTCTTTACTACGGAAGAAAATCATACACGGATGCACGATTCAGACACGACGCGTAGGCGAAACAGCTTTTTGGATCGAAAGAGTATTATATGTTACGATAGTTAGAACAGTGCGGAACTGTGTATACGTTTACCTCGGTTTTGAGTTGCACACGGATTAGTCGATTAATGTAAAACCGGATAGTCCGTCTATTTAGACACGTTTTTATCAGACTCCGACGACCCATTATTTGATAAAGTTGCAACGGATATCTTGTTCAGTTCCTTTCAGGAAACATCGGTATGGATTTTCAAGTAGTTTCACAGGTTCTTGAAGCCCGAGGGATATTTGTTGAAATTTTGCTTGAGAAGTTTAACTACAGAGCATAATAAGATATAGATGCCTATAGCGTAATTCGATCGCCTTACGATTAGAAAGATAAGCATGTTTGTAACACGCATAGTATAAGTAGCGTTCAACTTGTTCGAGCCAAAGTAAGCAACGACACGCGTGTCTGCAAGAAAAAAAAAAACCTTTAGCTTTTGCTACAAGTTGTTACAGCGAAAAAAGAGGACTAACGCCAACAAAAAAATGAAAAATATATTGTACACCGAGGGATTGCGAATCGCAATTTGTCCATTAAGATTTAAGAACTACGATGCTTTCAACAGGAGCGTCCGATTGTACCCGGAGTTCGAGTTTTGTTGGTCGAACGAGAAAGCAACAGAGAGGAGAGCGTAAACACGCAGAGACAAAACTTTCCTCCGGGTGTTGAATTCAACGAAGCGCATTTTTCTGATAATATTTTCTTGTCGTATTTTTACCAGACCCTTGTTATTTGTTATATCGGAATTAATGTATCTGTGAAGTGCAATATAAATAATAAGCTATGTATAAACACAGATGCCCTTGACTTTTTGCTTTTTATCTATCCAAGTCGCAAAAAAGCATATCTCAGAATTCTTTTTTTTCTTTCGTAACGAAATCGCTTTTACAAGAGCTTTGAAAATTAGTACAACAAACAGATACGGCGAATATAGCTTGGTTTTATCTGTTTCAAGAATAACACACTCGCGTGTTATATCGTAAACGTTCTGGTCATTCTACAAAAATAGTTATACAAAGTAACGTATTCTTACGTCTGAATCACGCTCGTATAGATTTGTACCGAGCTGCAGTTAGAAATAGAACGATTTACAGTAAACAATTTTAGCGAAACCTATACTGCGAATTTCAACGATTCAGAGGTTATAGAACGCAATAGTTTGTCTAGCTGATTGTAGGTTATGTTTGTTAAACGGATTTCACGAAAATATGGATCCTCGGTGGGCAAACACCCACACAACGATACGGCGAGCATTTGAACACGTGACCGGTCGTCTCGAATGTGTGTGTAACGCGGGACACGCTTATACACAGTGTTCAATAACATTCTATACGCATACACTCACCAACACGTCACGTCTGCTCATGGATTCGAACAGATTATATTTCTTGTAGTGGTAAATAACAAAGGTAGTAGAGAAGCGTGAACCGATCGGAACTCGAGAATGTACGTACAAAAATACACACCGCGCGTCGCGGCCAGTAATCTCCGTTGAAACCGTTCGAACACAGAAAGCAACCTTATTTTTCGAACCTCTGAAAAATTAGCCCGTTAAAATCGTTATTTCTGGGAATACCATTGGTTATACGTTCGAGAAAACAATGCTGCTCGCGAAATATCAAGAGAATGCTCTCCTCTTACCTTGAATTTGTTGGTTTAACGGGTGTTTGACGGTTTCTTAACGACAGACACACTTTCACTGTTTCTTCGGGGCTTCGTGCGGGTAATTTTGGTTTTCTCGAGGCTCGATTCAATCGTTCGAACGTAAACTTTATGTACAAAGAGCTAGGAAGATCGAATGGAACGACCGTTATGCCAAACAACGGTTTATTACCGGCACGCGTACACTTGTGCGAGCGTCAAGCACACAGAAGCAAGGCGGATGCACCGATGTGAACGACACGCTCGATGCGCACGCGCCCTAGTTTTGCCGCCATTTCTCACCTATATAAAGGCGGGATTGGTTTGTCTTCGAAATATAACCGTTTCTGAAATCAATTGTTTATTCTACCGATACGTGCACCCTGAGTCTACGTTAAACAAAACCGAATGCGATTTATTTCATTTTGAGAACTTGCGCGTTGGTTTCATTGTTTTGAATGGGTTCTAAGCAACATATTCTGCTCTAGATCGATATATCGAACTAAATATATAGATAGGATCGTAAATCTTTTATAAATATATTTTATACGTGCTTTTTCGATTATGGTTATTATTCTGGGAACGGTAAAATGTGAATAAAATGAGAATACAAAAGGTAAAAAGTATTATATGGATGAGATATGGATGATATATTGGTTAGATTTATAGATATTTCGAGAATTGCGATTGCGCACTGCACGTTTTTCGAAGTTTTGCGCAGTCTCCGATCGTCGGGCGCCGCGGTTTAGTGAAAGCAATAAAAGGACCATGTGAAATTTGTTGATTCGTTGTTTTAGTAGATATTATTTTAAGAAAGTTGTAAAATGAACATGAAATTTGTTGATTTGTTCTTTCAAGAGAGTTTGGAGTTTAATTATCCAGTCACATTCGGCAGTTCGTTTTTAACGGTGACGTCGTTGGCGTACAGAGTGCTTTTAACCGAAATCCGACTATTCGATTTGTCGAGTGTCTGTCGAGCTTTCAACTTTTCCAACGTGATATTCAACCCTTGTGCCACGTTCTCCTTGGAAAGAAGCTTCTTACGCGTCTCGAACAATTTCTCCTTGATTTCCGTCGTGGTGTGTTGTCTCCGGTAATGGTAGTCCTTCCAACAACGCTGAAAGCTGGCGAACGCGTTGTTCCAAATGCAGAGCTCCTCCACTGGAGAAACGAATCTTAGTTAATATCAACTGGCTCTCCTAATCGTGCAATTAACCCTGGGAAGACTGCAAAATTGTTTTTAGAATCAACATCGGTACTCGACAAAAAAAGTTACGTTAGTTTCATCTTACCAACATATATTTGTAAATTATTCTGAAGTTAAAGGTTAAGTTAAGGTATAGAGTAGTCGATAAAAATCAGAGACCACTGTTTAGCTTTCATATTTTTTTCATGTGATTTTTCCTATAAACGCATAAAATCCGCAGTCTGGTAATAAAGTTTTCACCATAGGCTT
Organism: Lasioglossum figueresi; assembly: GCA_028455805.1. Lineage (NCBI taxonomy): Eukaryota > Metazoa > Arthropoda > Insecta > Hymenoptera > Halictidae > Lasioglossum > Lasioglossum figueresi. The sequence continues at coordinate 508,120 of CM052196.1, read as the reverse complement.
CTCTCTATAGGCTTCATAAATTATTCGACGAATACTCCGATGGGAGCACAGGTTATTCTATGAAGCTTACAAATAGAACGATGGTGTCTTCCTAGGGTTAATAATTACAGGCCATTATCGCAGAGGCGTCGTTTGTACCGAACACAACGACAGTCATGGCCAAGAAAACGCCAGCCGGCAGCGTAACGTTAGGTAAAAGTGCGGAGACCAAGTTCAGAATAGCGGGTCCCTCGCATAACGCCATCCCCTTTATGGTATTCAGCAACCACGGTACATAGAGATAAGGGATACCGTACTTATCGCCGAGGGACATCATCAGCGTGGTTATCAGGCCGGCGATTACATTCGTTACCAGTATCACTATCTTCAAGTCTGCAAACAACGTGACTCTTTGATCAGGACATTTTTCTACGAGATAAGCAAAACAGGATTGGATACTCGAGAACTGTGTGCAAACAATTTTTAATAGCTTGCACTTAGAGATACGATCTATTCGGTTCGATTAAATAGTTTCTTGTCTTGAAATCGATTGGGAAAGATAGGATTCGAGAGGATTAAAGTTTGCTGTAGTAAAGCCGTTAGAGATTTATTATTGAAGCATCGTTACTGAAACTTCGTCGGAAAAGAGCATTGAAGGCGGCGGATTTGGTTGTCGCGTTTCCTAAGGGGGTTCGGCCTCCGGCTTCGAACACGATCGAGCTCAAACAGTGTGTCGTGAAGCGTATTAGACCCAAGTACAGTGCTTCTACCTGCGATATAACACGTTCCGAGATCATGTATTTTTCACAAACGCTGGTACGACGAATGGCGCAACAATCCGCGGAACACGAGCGTGTACCTTGCAAACGGTTTTCGTAACTTCGGTCAGTTTTCGTTCTTCGATTAGTTCTTCGACGTAGGAGCAACTGGGGCTCTCTTTTAATTTAAGTGTCATGTTTTCCGGATATTTTTTTGGTTTGGTTAACTTATCCACGTGTTGTACGTTGCTCGATCGTAATAAATTAACAAAGAAACACGCAGCGTGCGACTGCAATTTCACGTCGGTGGTCGTAGTAGTCTTTCTTTTATTGAGTACATGAGCGTGCGTGTACCCGGTGGGAACGTTTTACAATAATTTCAACGGCGTCGAATCGAAGTCTGTGTTAGCTGGTCCCGAGAAAGTGAACGGTTCTAACGTGATTGCCGAGCCTGTTTGTGGAACAAACAAAACACTTGCAGCCAATTGTGCACGGTTAGAAAGGACAGCAACAGCTCGTCGCGTTTCACGTGGAGCCCGTCCAAAAATAATCGGACACAGAACAAGATCGCTTCGACGATGATTACGCACAGTTGCATTAGCAACCAGGGTGTATGCAGCAACGGGTATTCCTAGAACAATGCAACAGCACTCGATAACGTTAAGCTCGAAATGAAATACATATCTTGCTGATGTCGCTTACGGTTACCGCGCCCAGCATGATCAACGCGTAATGTTCTATTCCCAGGATCGAAGTTATCAGCTTCAGGTCCCTTTCCATGTCTGGAGGAACTAATCAAATTCCAAATTGTTCGATTTTAGTCGGTTCGTGGGTTTCCAGAGAAGAAGTATTGTACAATGTGTACACTATACATATTTCATTTTTAATAGCCAAGTATTTTTTTTAATCGAATCGTTCAACATACCAGTTTCCTTCAATCTGCAATGTCCCGATTGCTTCTCCTGTCTCGTTACGTTCTTGTTCATTATCCGAATAATGTCGAACGCAGTAATGATCTAACAATTAACATAATTGTTAGCATATCAAAATATAGGACTCGATATCGATTGATCGAACTCAATAGGTCACAATGAATTAATACTCTGTCCACTACATATGCGAACTCGGTCAGTGTTCAATTATGCAGAAACAATTAATGAGTATTACGATCGACTAACGGTCCCAATGAGGCCCAGCAGGATCACGTAGATCGAGTGTCCCATCATATAATGGTCGCACAGGTTGCACGCTAGGTATCCAATCCGCTGAAAAGAGGTCGCAATCATTGTCATCTGTTTTCTGATTAATATCCACAATTTTCTTATCGAAGCGACTATCAAACCCAATAAACCGAATTTTATCATGGCGACTGACTAGAGATCCACCTCGCTCGTTAGGCTTTCGTCTACCTCGGATCCTCATAGTTCATCGATTAAACGATAACGATCAATCTCATAGGTTGAGGTTAATTAAATAGGACAGACGAATTTAATTTTATCATCACGATCGCACACGTCGTAAAAGAATTACAAAACTTTCTTTTCGATCCGATAAAGGGTCTCGAAAAATTTGTTGATCAATACTATTCGTCTCCCTTCGCTCGAGATAATTTTTCTCAACGACGAACGCAATACTGGCACGTTCAAACTATGTGCGAACACAGTTATACACACACACACACACACACACACACACACACACACACACACACACACACACTGACGCACATGTTGACGCTCACCGAATGTCTACTGCTCCCTATGATCGACGTCATAGCGGAAATCAAGGAGCGTTTCCGACGACGCGCCATTTTCTATATCCTCTCTGTGATTTAGATTCCTCGTAAATTAGACCATTTTTCCAGAGGGAGTTTTCAATGGGATTTTTCCTGCCAGGTTATACTTTCCTGCCAGTACAATTTTCGCGAGCTTGCAAACCGCCGGAAACAATTTGAATAACGACAGAAACATGCTCGACCGCGTTTCACTTCAGTCGACAGTTTTGGCCATTTTCGGTTTTCATCAAAATAGAAAAAAAGCGAAAAAATACACACGATGAATTACCATCCGGATCAAATTGAGATCGTGTTAGGCGAACAGAGGACAGTGCGTCTGGTATACATATTTTCGTGAATATAGTTTAGAAGAATTTCTTGCTAGCCTGATCTTTTTCAGAGGAAAGATCATGATCCTCGGAAATTTGGAACAACCTCGTGTTATGGAGAAATCAGAGGGAACGAGTTTGTTAATAAGAATGCGCACGAGAAGGAAGTGCTGCGAGTTTGTCAAGCCTTGTTATTGTCCACGTGCGTCCTGCTTTTGAGTTACCACAGTATTTTCCATGGCCGAAGCGAGTTTAGCATTCTGAAGAATGGTCAATTTGTTCAGGGATACAAGCACAAAGCTGTGGTCACTTTGAGCTTGGGTTATTCCGCGCCATACTCCTCGGTTTGCTTTCTGGCCACCGGTATGCTCGCCTATTCTCTTGTGTCGGTGAGAAACGCTATCATTCAGCTTGGATTATCATCCTCGACTAACAATAAGTAGTACCATAATCTACTGCGTTTTTTTTTTTGTAATTTATCAAGGCCCAGTGAATTACTAAGGCTGGTAGTTGAGTTATTTCGGTAAATTTCCGTTGTAGAGCATTGAGCAGAGAGGATACTGAACTTTATAATTAAAATTGTTAATCACTGTAGAAAAAAACCACGCTGGAGCCTTCCATCTATAGTCCTTTATTTGGCTGATATGGTGTACGATATCAGTGGTGTAATGGTGGCAATTTGGTTGTTTTTCGCCAACTTATCGCTGCCGACAGCTTTGGCTTACGCAATAGGATCTATAATTTTTATGCGTACGTTTCAATTCGATCAATCATATTTAGTATTTAGAAGAGTCTTCTAGATCGCTCAATCGCAAGATTTAGCCTTTTTAGAATTTTTGTCGATGCCCGGAATTATTAACTTACAACTATTTAACACCTCCCCTAATTGAATTAGTCGCAGACATCTGGATATGGTTAGGCGTGCTCAGGCTCTACGAACAGCGAACCTTCAAATAGCAAACCCCATGCGAAATCCAAGGAGAATAAAAACCACGCGTCTCGTAAGAATGTTGCGCAACGTTTATATTCTATATTGTACACAAGTTTGAATAAAGAAGTGAACCGTCACGTAACGAGTCTGTGTGATTCGTCCCTCGTCAGGATGCTAGAGTAGACAGTGGGACATTCCAAAGAATCGCCCGAACACTTCGTACCGGCCTCAAAAATCCTTATTTCCGGGCAGTAATAAAATCTAAAACTTCAAAGATTAATCAGGATCGTAAAGGGATGATTTTATGGTATATTTTACCTAGGACAATATTTCCTGACGGCTTCGCTGATCGTAAATTCCCCATCGAAACTGGTTCTTGATATGTCCTGCACGAGGAATCCCATGAACGCCTGGCAAGGGACTCCAGTCGCTTGAATATCGTTCTCCGGTTCTATCGTTGCCAGTTGATCCGGCAAACAACGATCCTTATCCCCGCTGAAAAGCGCAGCAGATTTCGATCGTGTTCCATTAAGGGAGTAGACTCGTTTTTTCCAGGATTGCAAGGGTTCGGGATGCGCTTTCTGGAAACGAATCTACCCCCTTAAGGATATCGCTTTTGTTTCCGAACAGACACTCACTTGCACAGGAGCCGTTTCACGGTGTCCAGCGCGCAGAACATGCTCGGCTTCGCGGCGATTCCAGGGACGGTCCAGAGCAACTGTGCTTTTGCAGCCAACTCCAGTAGATCGTCGTTCAAACCGCTTGCAACTTGCGACAACTTCGAGCTGAATCGAAACGATTAGGTTCGCGAGAACGCCTTTTATTTCTATTACTTCTACAGAACTTGTTTTAGAACGCGTTTACGTTGGAACTGTGATATATGTATGTGGAAGCTCGTCTCATTCGAAATTTTGTCTCACCCATTGAAGAATCTTCCAACAGTCAGATCGACTGTTTGTATATTGGAGATCTCGATTCTTAATCGCTCTCTGATATAATCCCCAGTTGATTTAAGCGAATCCGGATTATTCGCAAAGGATTCGTCTGAACTTGTTTTACTTTTAATTACGTCGTCCAGGTGCCTCTCGACGAGTTTTTCTTTCAGTAAGTTTATTAAATAGAACTAACGAATAGAGCAAATAGGATTTGGTTTGTCAGTGTGACCGTGCGAGGTGGATGGATTTTAATGGATCGAATAATTACGTGTAAATCTGGATGCTTGCGAGCTGCAGTCTCGATGTAACAAAATTCCTTGGTAGACCAATCGCGGTGAGCCAATTTCAGGAAGTATACGTTCGACGATACGTTGACGTCGAATGCTTTATTGCCTTCCACTCTGAAATGTTGATCGCATCGTTACGAATTTTCAGTTAAATGCACGGACACTTTTCATTTAATTTTCCTGGTTTGTGCGATACAAGAATATTCTCAAAGATGGAAGTGAATTGCTCTTATCGCGGGGTACTTCGAATCATACCGACACCTGTTATCGACGACAGTGGGCAGGCAAACAGCGACCGTGACGAACGTCAGCAAGATCAGACTGCCGATAATTAGGCAGACTGCCAAAAACGCGCAGAATAGGTCCGCTGGCCATCTTCTCAGCTGGTTCGCCACACCTTTCGCTATTGGAGTGTCGACGTTTTCCGGAAATCCGTGATATTTTGCGGCATAGCTTGGATAGAGCAGCAAGACATCCTCGCCGAAAGGATCTACGAGGATTCACAGTGATTTCGAGAAATCGAAAAGACAGAGTACAGTATCCACCCCACTCGAAGAACACTCAACAATTTTTTGTCGTTTAAAGTGCAATGTATCACGATATTACAGATTTTGTTTAAATGAACGAGATATCGAAAGATTTGTGTTTTATAGGCGGGCCTGAAATAAACAAAACTGTGTCCTGTTTTTAAAAATGTTCGAACGCTTACGGTAATGGTTAGACTGCAGATTTTATGCATTCACGTGCATTCTGCATGCACGCATTTTTTACCGGTGTGGCGTGTTCCAGTTACATTTTCATATTTCTGCATAAATGTCCCGGCAACCGATGAATTAGATTCTTGGCTTATTTTTAACTATGCCCCATCATTGCAATGATAAAATAGTCTTGCAAACACACTTGAAAGGAATAACATTGGAAAATACAGACACCGTAGTGCATTGTATTATTCTTTCACGCGACGCAAAATGCAAACACACATTTACATATTTTTGCAAGAATATCCTTGTCTCGAAACATTTTGAGAATCTTCATAAAATAATTTTCGAAAGATAACAGCATGCTCGAGTGGCTTGAAACGATTCGATTGTGGATTTTATGCGTCTACTGTTCAAAACAAGTCAAAACGTAGCCAAATTTTCCGGTTGTAATCTCCCAATAGAGATCCAAATAAAAATAGAATAGAGACCCAATCTCTAGACAGAAATATTGTTATCTGATTCTAATTACTGTGAATTGCCTCGCGGAATGTTTTCGTTCGTATAAGCACTCCAGCACCAGCAATCTAGCCGCGATATTTAAAGCTCTTGATTTCTACAGCGACTTACCCTTCGTGCTCGGCATAATGTTCGATACTTTCTCACTGCTAATATCGTTCGTCTCTCCGGCCGTTTATGCATTCGGTATCGTTTGCCAAGTCAGCATTTCGCAATAATTGACCGTATTTAAATTGAGTCACGACGGCCCGCCATGCTAACGGAGGTGCGCGGCCGGCATAGTGTTTGAAGTGGAGCATCGAGTACGAAAAACATACGATCGCACGCATGAAACAGGAATTCTCGCGACAGGGACAAGGTTATGGTATTGTAAAGATTGTTCGCAATTGTTTCCCCGCGACGAAAACGGTTCGATTCGTCGCGAATGTTGCTCGATAACGAGCCGGATGTTTCCGCGAGACGTACGATTAACCCCTTGCCCTACAATATCGAGTCAGACTCGTGATGAAGATTCTGAACAGAGTCTACTGAATCTGTATATTATTCATTTCCTTTAAACCGAAATAAAATTCTGTTTTGTTACAGTCGATATTATAACCTTTGGAAAAACATACGCATACAATAAATATAAACTTCCTTTTTTTCTGTGAAATTCTGAACGATGAAGAATTTTGAATCACTGTAGCCAGGAAATAAATAGTAGTGCAAGGGGTTAATTAATGAACCGTGATTTATCGAGAGGTCGGTAATAACATGGGTGATAAATTGGATGAATAGGAGCGTGAATATTTATCGAGGTGTTTGGAAGTACTGGCGTGCAGATAAGTTCGAAATGTCTTTATTACAAATAACATTTTCACAATTTACGGCTAGAAGTCACGATGGCAGTTGTTCATGACTTCGAAAAACGACGCAGAGTGATCGCTGAGAGTTCTCCAACGTGCTCCATCTAGACGATCTCAGACTGATTGCTCGACGTTCGTTTCACGGATCGAGCGATCCAGCAAAAAAAGGGAATTCGTCGTGATCACTGATTCGTGTCGAGCTACTCGCTTACGATAATCTGGAAGCAATAAATATGAACGATAGCGATCCATTCGAACGACGAAATTTTCAGCGTTTAAACAAATCAGATGAACGTTGCTCGAATTAACGCTATTTTAATTGATCTCGATCGTCGACGTGCTTCCAAGCTTCCAGATTCATTCACAGATTAATTGACAAGATCGATATACCAAAAGCTGGAAGCTTGTTCCATGAACACGCGTGCTATCGTCGATAACAATGGCAAATTATACTGTACAAGACGACTGCGAAATATTTTGTCAAACTTGAAGACAATTTTGTAAAGCAAGTTTTAAGCTCCGATTTTAACAAAAAGTATTTATAACTTAAAAATGATGCATCATCGAAGTTTGACGATTTATTTCGCGGTGAATTTGTAGAAAAAGCACGAAACAGCACGTCGACGCGACGACTCGGATACTCGGATCACAATTCCAAGTTGAATTCGTCAGGCACTTGTGCGCTCTAGATTACAAAAATACAGTTTCCGCTCTGTTCTCGGTTCCTTATCGCTATACTTAGCCGGTTTCGAGTTTCCGCGACCAGCCGACCGTCCATTCGATAGAAGAATAGTTTCCTTTCTCTCACGGAATATCGGAGCATCGTGTCAGGTTCGATACTAGTCCAAGAACGCTCCTAACGAAGCTTTCGGAAAACTAACGAGCTACAATAAGGAAAGGGTATCGCGAATATTACGCGTTTGGAAGCTTCGCGTGAACCGACCCGCGGTTTTCATACCGATTTAGACTGGAAATGATAGTACGCAAACTCGAAACGGCTCGAGGAAACTATCGTGAGGATTAATTATCGTGCGGAGAGAACTAGATAATTTCTGCTAGCTTTGTGCTGCGGCCTTCCAACCCTCGGGCACTTTCGTTTTAGTCGTTTCGGTATCACATAATTTTATTAGAAATCCATAAACAATATTTCTATGTTGCTGAACAGTGTAATCGAAAATTCGTCGCAATGTAGCAATTTAGGATTTGATGGTCCACTCTCTAAATTTCCGCAAACATTCTTCAATCTGCAAGTTACGCGATACCTCGTACACCAACATCAATCTAATCAACAATTCAAACAGGATCTGAAATGCAACGTCAGGCTCTCGATCAGCTGAAAATAGCAACCGGTCGCAAACAAGGCTCGACCAGCCACCAGTCTCAGGATCTCTCATTTTCCCCTAATCAGCTGAAACTCAAATGGCCGAGGGTCGAGCAACGGCCAATTACGGATACCTTGTTTCGGAAGTGAGCGTTAGTCCGACTGTATGTACAACACGATTGCACTGGCACTTGTTCGGAGAAAGGCACACGCGGTTGTCAGTCGTTCACAAATAAAACGAACCGTTCCTCGCCGGAGTCTCTCGAGAGTTCAGACGCTCGTGTAGGAGACCGGTTGTTTCGCGACGACAGGCTTCTCCCCGAATTTTTGGGGAGCACTGGTGGGATTCTTCAGGGATTCGTCGCTGTCCAGAGAACTGTGATCGCTGTTCGGCCTGGACAGCGCCTCGTTCACGTCCTGCAGCTGCGCGTTCTCGTAGCTCCTCCTGTTCCTGGTGATCGCAGCTTCTTGAGGTAGCCGAAGATCCTTCCTGATGTACTCGGGACTCGAATTCCACCGAGGACCCTCGTAGAACCCTGATTCCGGCGTGAGCTCGGACGTCGGTGAGATGGCGGGCACGGGGATAGGAGATTGGCGAATCTTCGAGGAAGAGTAATCGATTGGCGACAGGTTAGGGTCCGAGAGAGAGGTCCTGTTTCCTTCGTTGATCTCCTGCAGACGCGGCACCTGTTTCGAGAACTTTTCCATCTCGATCGTCAATCTGTCATCGTTCAAACTAGGTCTTGCATTCTCGGTAGATTTCACAGAGATGTTTCTCCTAATCGAGTTCAGACGCTCTTTGCTACCGGTATGTCGCCTGGCGACCGTCAAGCTCTCTTTTGGCTCGAAGGTTTTGTCCAGAGGAACCAACAGATACCTTCTGGATCCGTTCAGACTTCTAGACCCGTCCAAGGACCTCCTGTCTTCCTCTAAACCTCTCAGAATGTTTCTATGATAGAGACTCCTTTTACAGGATCTCTTCTCTTCGTCCCCCAACGACGGCCTGGTTATCATCCGCTTGTCTCTAGCCTGTCTCAACAGAGGACTATCTTCTCTCGAAGTCTCGGGCTCTTCGTAGATGATCTCCCGACTGTTCTTCAGGATCTCTCGGTTCACTGCCTCGGGTAAATGCTGCAGCTCGACGTCGCCCATCACCTGGATACCGTCGGAATCCACGTCTAGGATCTTGTAGTGGTAGCCTTGGTGACCGGTGTCCCTGTGAGCGTATCGATAGGGAGCATCCTCGACGCTAGCCTCGGTCCTCGTGCTGTCCACGCGCGACAAAGGATATGGATGATGATGGTTTGGCAGAGTCATCGGAGGACGATGACCGCAGTGGCACTGGCCGTCCATGCAAGACTCCCCTAGGAAGTCCTCGTCGATTATCACACCTGGAAAGCAGTCTGCTACTTAGAAATGTAGGGGATTACCATCCTGGTTACGTTTAAGGACACCACACCGAAGGGGATTTCGAACGTTCTCGGTATCTGTTCGAGTTCGAACCCAGCCCCTGAACAATCAGCTCGAGAATTAGTTCGCCGGATGTTAATCGACCTTGGGAAACGCATGCTAGTTTCGAGCCGGGGTCGCGGAAGAACCAACCAACAGCAACGTACACCACCGAATGATTTAAAAATCGCCTGGACTCGATGGTCCACGACGGTCTTCGGCAAGGCCGTGAACGAAGAGTCAGGACAACACGAGAACAGACAGAAGCGCGACGGACATATTGGACTTTCACGGTTTTGCTCCTTCGTGATCGTTATCTCAGGATCTTTGGCTTGCCCCACCTCGAACGTTTTTGCGTTCGATCGTTCGGAATTCTTCGTCTCTAAGCCAGGGTCTATATCGTGTCCCGATCGCTCGATGCTGATTTCCTGGATAGGTCAGACTCCCGGGCAGTCGTCGATCGATGGGATGTCGATGTGCAGTTTCGAGGACGCCTGGGAGGAGTGTCCCTGCGGGACTATGAAGTCCGTGGCGTCGTTCTGGTTGACGGTGGTCAGCACGATCGGCACGGATTTCGGCTCGCTAGGGATTTTCCGCAGACCTCCATCTACGGGTATAGATCCAGCACCAACAGTCAGACAAGAAACAGGATCGGGAAGCTGCGGAAAGCACCCGGAGGAGCAAAAGCGAAGCGTTAAGTTGCGAACACACTGGCGAGTAATCTGCGACCTTTTCTTGCGAGACCGACATATTTTGTTTCGCTCTCTGATAACAACCGTAGCAAACGAGTACTTCGGAGACCTTTACAAAAAGTCACAAGTTACTTGCCAGCTTATTCGCAGCTATATGTATAGTAATCGCAAGCGAAGAACAAGAGAAGCGAGCACGATAGAGATCAAAAGACAGAGAGACACACAGAGAGATAGAGAGAGAGAGAGAGAGAGAGAGAGAGAGAGAGAGAGAGAGAGGAGGTTTGGGTGGTTGCTATCGATTAGTTTGATTCGCATGTGCATCCCAATTAGCGCGGTTGGCTGGCCTTGCTGTATCGTTAGTGGTTGTTTTGTAACGCGTTGCATCGCGTTCTTTCTCTCTCCCTCTCTCTCTCTCTCTCTCTCTCTCCCTCTCTTGATGCCATGTCGATGGACAATTTTAATTGCGCCGGACATGCCAGTCTCTAACGTGTATCGAGCTATCGACTAATTTTAGTCCAGGGTTAATCACGCTTGCACGGTGCGCGGCGCGGCGGCGAGATAGACACGCGAGGATCATTCTCTGGAGAAAGAGAGAGCGAATCTAGAGAACGTGAATCGGTCCACGGGGGATCGACGTTATCGACAATGTCATCGTTGACAAATCAGATTCGATTCTATTCAATCTACGAGGAGGTTAGACTTCAACTACTGCTACGATCGGATTAGATAATGATCAACTAACTCGGACCATGGTTGACGGCGCTCTTCGACGAAAAAGCTCTCTAGATCAGACATGTGCCACTGCCCTGGCTCCATTGAACGCCGGAGCAACTAAGCCACGCCCACTCTGGGCGGTCTGCACAGAAAAAGGGTGGTCCGGTGACTTTGTTGCTCCTGGGGACTGTGTTGAGCGCTTGTTGCTCATGGCTGATCTAGGTTTAATACCAGCTATTCTATGTAGTTGAAAGGGAAACATTCGGAACAGAGAATCATCGAAGTGAAAGCTTGGGGGATTCTAGATCGAGCATGGACAAAAACGGTCTTGGTTACGCTAGAACCAAGAGCGATCAAGCCACGCCCGCTCAAGGCAAAGTAAACGGCTTCCAACAAGATTCACGTGCCCCCAGGGGCAGTCTAGAACGTTCCCAGGGCAAAGAGCACGGTAACCCACGCCTGCATCCTTTCCTAAACGTTCTCCGATCCCTCGACTGAACTGAAACTCACCGTTCCCATGGCGAAGCTCCTCCTGCACCTTATAAAACTCAGCGAGCTCTCTCCCGGAGCAGAGGGGCGTGTCCACCTGAGTGGTACTATTGAACAACGAGTAATCGACCTCGTAGCCCTGTCTGTCCTTCGAGTACGTGACCATGGACTCGTACCGGTGTCCCCAGAGTATCTCCTGCGGCAGATAGCTGGATCTAGCCTGAGTGGTTTGCCCTGTGGACTCGATGGTGCCTTCCAGTATGGCGACGACCTCGAACCTCTCGACGAGCATGTCTTCGGCGGACATGTTGTAGAAAGGGGACTCCGAGTTGATCTTGTGGACGATGGTGGTGGGCCAGATGAAGAAGAGGTTGCCGTTCTGTCCGTCTGTGCCGACGGCGAGTTCCTGTTGATTCTGGGACAGGGTCTCGCCCTCTTTGGTGGTCCTGGATCTGATCAGCTGCGCTCTGACCGCAGCTCCGATGATGTGGCTCTTCCTCATGTCCCCTACTCGGAACATGAAGCAGAGCTCGCCGTCTCGTTGACAAATCACCGCGTTCCTCGAAAATAGCAGCGTCTGCGTCCTCTGCTTCGGCCTGCTCATCTTCGCGAACACTATACCGACCATAAACGCCTGGATCATCACCCCTGCGATACTCTGCAGACACATCACGAAGATCGCTTCTGGACACTCCTCGGACGTCGAACGACTCCCATAGCCGATCGTGTGCTGCGTCTCGATACTGAACAAGATGCAGCTGGTGAACGAGACGATGTTGTAGATGCACGGTGTCCAATTGTTCTCGATCTGGAACGGCGGCAAATGGCGCTCGTCGAAGTCACCGTGGGTAAACGCGATCAGCCACCAAATCACCGCGAAACCAAGCCACGAGAGAATGAAGCTCAGGCTGAAGCACAGCAAGGTCCAACGCCATTGCGTGTCCACCAGGGTCGTGAAGATGTCCTGGAGGAAGCGGAGCGAACGCCGAGAGATCCGAGACTGCAGAACGTTGCAGTCCCCGTTCTTCAGTACGGCGCGACGGCGCAGCTTGCGGGTTGGACCTGCCCTGTAACGGCTCCTGCAAGAGTCGAGACCCCTACTCAGTGATAAATATCAGGAATTCAAAGATATCGTCGATCATGTGAACTACTCGCTGGCCAAATCGATTCACTCCACGGAAGATGATGTATCGTATAGTATTAGAGAATGTTATCGGAAATTGATCAGAAACTGTACATTCGTATCATATTTAGTTCTTTCAATTTTTGACATTCGTCAACTGTAACCGAATCTGAACAGTGTCCTATAAATTTTCTTTTCAATTCTGTAATTTAGCTTCGCGAAGAAAATATTCAAAGTATTTTAAAAAATTCTACAAAGGCTTGAAATTGGTCTCGAAGTCGCAGACGAACGATGCACGTTCGATAAACTCGAAATCGGATGTTTCGGGTCGAAACAGGGAGCACAGACCCCCTCAGAAGCGACCATAGTCCAAGAGCCCGATTAGGCACGGCCGTAATCGGTAGTTAACATGCGCACCAACCGACGCCAATTACGTTTTCTACGCTAATCTCGGACGTTGAGAGCGGAACTCGATTTGCATGCGGCTGACGCGAGATGGAAAACGACGGATCCGTCACCGCGTCGATTCCAGTCGCATCTTTGAACAGACAACATTGCTATGTAGCGTTTCTTGCACAATTCGTTGGGAATGAATTATGCTAGTCTTCCCGAAGACCGATGTTAGAGACGCGCGCAACAAACATGGTGCAAAACATTGTCACCAAGGTCTCGAACAACTCGCTGCGAACATATGCAACTCGATAATCTATTCTACCTGGCAGATCAAAGCAGATTAGAATAACAAATTTCGTGGATCACATTGTGTTCTGAACTGGGAGATCGATATCTGTCCTTTTCCGATGATCCACGCCGCGGAAAATTCATCTGAAGGCGAGCACGTCTTGGGAAGTCATTAATCGAAGCTCGCGAGAGCCTTTTTCTGGTGATTAAAACTTTAACGAGACACCGAGCCGATTGGCTTATAAATCTATATGTATGCCACGTATCGTTCAATCTTTTTCTTCTAGAAAAATGTTGTCCACGGTGTCTATGTTAGAGTGTTTGATCGATCGGTAGCCCGTGGAAGGTTTGAGCGTCGATGGGAATACTCACGATGGATCTCTGCGCATTGTACGTCATCGTTCTTGAGCCTTTCCATGACAAGCCTGATCGTCCCGAAATCACGGCAATCTCGCCTCGGCGCAACCGCTGGGAAGATTAACACTCGTATCTCGACTTCGACCGGGAATATTTTCGATAAGTCGACTCGCGGCTCTATTCGCACGATCTCTGGTTAGAACCGGCCATAGTTCCCGCTCGGAACCAGTCGACAAATGATCCCCGAGCACGTCGAGAGGGCTCGATCAGCCGTTTTATCAGCACTGTTGCCGCTCATGGCTACTGTCAGCGTTGTTTGCTCGCTCAAGAAACGAACGGAACACACACGCCTCGCTTAGAACCGACTTCTTAATCAGCCCCCGATAAAGTAATTAGCCACCGACTGTTGCCGCGAAGTGTATTACCAAACGCGAGAAGATTCAACTTGTTTATCGATGAGAGACAAAGAGAGAGAGAGAGAGAGAGAGAGAGAGAGAGAGAGAGAGATGATGTTGTGCGACACACTGTCACTCACTGGGACAAATCAATGCGACCGGTTCGATGCTCCCTTTCGGACGGGCGAAAGGAAGTCGCCATTTTGACTTCGAACGATAACTGCTATCTACCAATTTATTTATTGTCGAGCGCAAATCGACCACACGCAGCGAACAGACACGGTTCGGTCGTCTTTCGTCGATCGATTTTCCGCTTTCCGATTCAAATCTTCGTTTTCGAATTTCCCAGAAGAGTTACAACCCAGGAAACAATGTTTCAAATTTCTTTCTCTCGCGCGAGACAATTTGAAATAATTATCTATCTGTGGTCGGTCGCTGTCTTCGAGTTTGTTCTACAAAATGTTAGATCAGCGTTAGGATCTAGGAATCTAGGATCTAGGAAAGTCAAGGAATACTAAAGAATTCTTCATTTTAAAATTCCTAAGAAGATTCCTTGATCGAGAAATATCAAAGTGTGCTATGTATCGCTCGCCATACACCTCCATAAAAATTTGCCATAAAAGCGTTCATTATCATCAAGTTTATGTGTTCAACTAGTCATTTGGTCATAAAACCACGATCCTGAGAATCTTGCAATACAAATTCTAATACACATATCTGTTGAAGAATTCTACGCGATCTCTCCCTCCGGTGACGATTGGTCGCGATATCGGCAGGTCTTGCTCCGTTATCATAGACCAATGATAAGGCTAATGGGTGGCAAAGAGCCTCCACGCTCTCGGTTACTTCGTTAAACGCTTTGCAAGGGTGATCAGTTCGTATTACATGATTCGCGAATTAATCAGAGGTAGCTAGCCATAAACGGCAGAACCAGATCCGAAACACTGTCACCGCGCGAGTTGTCATAAATTAATTCGCGGCATTAATGAATAATGATTAATCTCGAGATTCCACATGATCGCGCGGAATGTATTGCGCAGCGAGAATTTTCATCGATGGAGGATTCCGTGCGACGAAACACGATTTACCTGCTGCGAAAGGATGCTGTTGGGCTCTTTGACAGCTGGACGATTATGGGAGTCGTTGGTGTCACCGGTGTCAACAGATTTTGCTTCTCGTCAGAGTTCGATGGTAGTTTCACGCTCAGCAGCGGGCTTTTCTGGATCTCCGTCGTCATTTTGAAATTGAAGGGTTCAATTCAACTCTCTTCTTGATTCGCTTAATTTATTCCTCCTTTATTTGTGCTGTGTACGACTCGATTTAACTATTTTCCATCGGCTCTCTTTAATTGGCCGCTTGTCCTCGTTGCAACTTTAATCGCAAGTTTCTTTGTACGTGGTCCTCCAATTTAATCTACTTCTTAATTTTCGTAATTTATTTACCTTTAATTTTCACTTTGCACTCTTTGATTTGATTCCGCTCTTCTTCCACCGTCTTCCCCGAATCGCTCTGTTTTCTTGATTTCTCAATTCAATTTCATTTCTTTGTACAACGTCTTATATTTTCTACCTTTCGAATACTTCTCGAGTTTCTGGTAACTGCAATTCCATTCTTTCGGTTTTAAAGTTTTTCTCAACCTAGATCCCTCTTCATCGAACGCAGTTGCAGCAATTTTTCCGCGATCGAGTAAATCGTTCAGATAACAGATTCTTATCGGAGAAATTCGCACGTACGATTCAAGAATTGTACTTTCAACGGATCACGATAAATCCGACGGTTTTCACACGGTTCTTTGATTAGGCGAGGATAAATAAATCCCGGTTAGGTTATCCCGATCGGTATGATAATCGCGGCGGAAGTAGGTCGTGCGCGAGGTTCGGTAGTCGTGGCACGGGAACGTCATTACTTCCCTCTCGTCGTTAATTATCACACTTCACCGACCTTTCACTTATCGCGGACGATCTCCCGCGCGCTTATCGCGCTAATCATGGCCGAGTCGAAAAGAGTCGCATATAGCATTTTTATCGATTATCTCTCTCCTTGATGATGCCTCTCAAGGATCCATCGATCGCCTTCGTCTGAGTGCACAGCTGCCACAAGTCGATCGATCGAATTCAAAATCCCGTGTCTAATCGTTTGCGAATTAACGAGGCTTGTCTTCTATCGTCGATAACATTGAAAACCTTATCTATTATACTTTGAGACGTCTTCGTTGAATTTTTCTTGTGCCGTATCAAAGTTGATCAACTTTTTCCTGTTCGGATATTCGCGGGGAGAGAATTCTTCCTGAAGGAAATTCCCAGTTGTTTTGAAATTAAAGGTTGATACGCGTCTTACATTTTCTGTTATCAGAGATGAATTTGTCAAGGAGATACTCGGTTCTTCGAAGGTTTCTTTCAAGTTGAATCGCTTCTTTTATATTCTGTTCTCGGAGTTGAATTTTTCTGAAGTTTTTCTCCGAAGTTGTTTCGAAGTCGGGCGACTGCGACGGTTCTTATCGCGGAAGACAGTCGATTTGGAAGACAGTGGCGGCGGTCGACGACGGCGGATCGCTGTCTAGTTTGCTAGTGGTGGATCTACTGATGTCCGAGGAACGAAGCTGCTCGTCTTATACGCACGAGCCAATACCTGGCCAGCGGTCTCCACTTATCAGTTACTAACAATAACGTTTGCTCTTTTCATTTGCGAGAAAATGGGCTGGCTGGCTGGCTGGCTGGTTACGTCAGACGGAGCACGCGCGGGCGGATCCGTGTCCTGGAGTGGCTTCGTCAGGAGCTGTTCCCCTTCCTGGATCGATCACTTCGCTTTAATATCTATTCAACACCCAGAACCCATTGTTCTTCTCCTTGATTTCACTCTTGACTCTCCGGGATCTGAATAAATAGCATTTTTAATACGCTTCTCAACAATTCGAAATCTAAGAATTTCTCAATCAATCTTCCTGTCCATCGTCCATCGTCGCTGGCACACAATCTAACGATTCCTTCCACGATTATCTTTAAAACATGCTTTCCGACACCTCGAGATTTCAAAAAAGGTTGTTACACAATGCTTTTCCGGTGGCTGTTCAATCGTTTAATGGTCTCCAGCACTTTACGTACGTATG
Organism: Lasioglossum figueresi; assembly: GCA_028455805.1. Lineage (NCBI taxonomy): Eukaryota > Metazoa > Arthropoda > Insecta > Hymenoptera > Halictidae > Lasioglossum > Lasioglossum figueresi. The sequence goes on along the minus strand of CM052196.1, from coordinate 490,738 downwards.
TTGCTCTTCTCACCTCTCATTTATTAAACGATATTTACGTTTCAACACATTTAAAGTTTCCCGTCGCGTTCCCAGATTCTTATTCACTTATCCGTGGAGCGTGCGATTAATTGTTGTCCGAACGAACGATAATTCGCTTCTCCCCTTGAAATCAACTGTCTCCGACTCGTCGCCACCTCTCCGTTTCAACAGAGACATCCTCTCGTTTTCACGCGGTCTTGACACGCGTCTAATCTTTATTGCACCGATCTGCAACGATCCGACGATAGCGACCTGACGGTTTGCGTGTCTCTCTTTGCTTGGCACTTAAGAAATTACTCGGGAAAACGACGTTCGCCGACGTGTGTCCTATCTTCTTCGGCTCTTTAACTCTTTAACGAACACGTTCTCGAAAGCAGTACCGGTTGCGTGACAAATTAACCAGCGAAAATCGTTCTCTGATCGTTTAGACATTGCTTCCGAGAGTCTTTAAGAATACTTGGTTAGACGAAGAGTCAAACCGTTTACCGACGATGCACCAGCGACTTCGTTTGACGGACTGAAATTGTCGAGGGCATGTCTTATCAAGCACGAGGCATCTCCTTATCGGAATCGCGTTTCGCGAAATCGCTGATCGGCCGTGAAAAAAAAACGTCGATCGAGGAGCAGCAACGCTGGCATTGAACTCTGGCTGCTTACGTTCGCGAAAACTGACATCATAGATACACGCGGGCCAGCTGAGTTTATAATACGAAATGCAGAGAACATTTCTCGATAGCTGCTTTTAATCTGAATTTTTTCAGTCAAGTTAAAGCATTCGTGCTTCCGGATGGAATATTTTCGAACGGATTTTATTATTGGATAGAATTTTTAAGCGGAGATTTAAATTATGAGTACGCATACGCGTATGAACGATGTTAGACAGTTGTAAAGTTGCGACGTGCCAGTGGATAGCACGGTCCCACGATCGCGGCCCTTTCGTGTTTAATGGGCCACTACACCTTTGTGGACGACATTTTCGCGCGCGATTCACCCTCCGCCGGCTAATTCGATCCATTGTCAACGAATTGGAGCTTCCTTGGAAAGAAATTCGAGCCGGAAGGGCTCGATCAACACCGGTGGAACGGTGAATCGCATTAGCCGCCGGTAATTTATTCCGCGCGCACTATAATGGCGCTATTCCATAGTGGACCGAGGTATCGTGTGCGTCGTTTGTAGGCGTCAATTGAGAACGGTACTAATTCTAGCGAACTTGCTCTGCTCGAAAACTTCTGGCCTATCCGTGCTTCCACGACTCCTCACGAAATATCCTGATTCTCCGGATCTCTCTTTTTCTTTCGAGCATGGTTATTTAGCGCGCTAACTTACCCGTTAACTGCTATTTCCTAACAATAATACACCAATCAGACCCTCCCCTCTTCGCAAAAATTCCCTGATAATTCCCTGCGAAAATCGTCACCGAAGTCCTGCTTCGCGATCACTTTTCACGCGTAATTCAGAAATTTTCTCCACCGAAAAGAATTGAATTGAATTTCGATTTCAAAGAAACGACTGATATCTGTATGTAGCAAATTCTATACATATAATACTTTGTGTACGAAGAATCTGACACGATGTTATAGGGCAAGGGTTAACGACTCGTAGATCAAGCTTATCTGAGAGCCACAAATGAATATCTTCGATGACAGAATTAATTATTATCGCTAGAATTTAATAATAGATTTCAGCACAAATACCGAATATCTTTGAACCAGCAGAATGTCAGTCGATATTTGCTATCGAAAGCGATAAAAGGGCGAGGTTCAGCGAGACTGTTATTAAACCTGACCCTGATTAAGTGGAAATTAACTCTGAACGGAGACAACGCCTCTACTTCTCTCGGCGACAATATTCCTATTATTTGTTTCGCAGACACAATATTGCAGTTTGTTTATCTAAAATTGCTAGTACAACGAAGAACAATTCCACACGCGAGATCGATTCGTCGTAAAAGTTCGCTATTTTAAAATTTGGCGTATAAATTGGTGGAGATTTCTACGCAAGACCGATTTGTAAGAAATGGTATTCTACCTCGTCGAACAAAACCAACCAGTTGTTCCGTTTCTCGCGTCGCCGGGCAGCGTTGTGTCTCGATCGATTAGCGACGAATCTCGCTCTTCTACCGGAAAAAGAGCCGACCGATTTTCCGCGATCGGACATGATCGCGAGCGAAATTCACTTCCGAAATTCGCGTTTCCAGCGCGGAGTAAGAGTCGAGCGTTAATATCATCGGATGTAAGCTCACTGGCAGGCGTCGCCTCTCGCCTCGCGTCTCGCGCGAGCTGTCCGAGCGCGACGTCGCGCGTCGCCCGCTTCGATAACGAGCTTTTAATTAATCTAACAAGACCGGACGAGTCGCGATGCCGAGGCGCGCGAAGATTTTTCCTTTCGTTTCTCCGGCGCACGGGATTGCCGAGGAAACTTTCAATTCTCCAGCACTGTGTACTTTCCGAAATTACTTTCCCCGTCTGTTCGATTAATAATTCGATTGGAGCGGAGATTGGGGCTGGAAAATCTCTGTTACTCCCTCTTAGAATGTTAATCTCCTTGACGATAACTCGGCAAAGCGAATAATTAGAACAGGGTGAGCGGAGAATTGTTGAATTTTTCTTGGAGCCTGAGGCGAATTAGAAACCGAGACGTTTTGTCAATTTTCACAATTCTCGTGTAAATTGTCGTTCTGTTTTCAACGATAACCGAAGAAGAGACAAATGTTAGGTGTACAGGATACTGAAATTGAATTTCCATACACGTTTCTGCGGTGCGGACACTGTGTCGCGAGCGGCTCGTTAAGCGTATCTGTTGCAGGCTTGATCCGCACAGATAAATACGACGGATTAGACGTGCAGTTGATAATTGGTTTTGCTATATAATCCTCGACAGTCTCTACCATATATATAATTTATTTAGCTCCAGATGATACACGACCGTGTTCGTTCCACTGTCGTTACGTCGAGAATTTATACGAACCCGAATCGGTTGGTAATCGTAGGGTAGAATCGTTTCGCAATCCTTTCGGAATCCACTAAATCGAATTCAAGTTCAAACTTGGACTTCCTGGCGCGGACGTTATTACGAAGATAAAGCGGAAGAATCGGCGAGAAAATCGCGGAGATCCACGAGAGGTATCGTCTTTCCTGCAGGAAACGCGAAATCTGATACAACCGCGAGGATTCGTTGCGAGTTTCCGCGATTAATTCTGCGACCGCGATCCGCAGATTAATCTGTTAGCGACGACCTTTCGGCCGGCGAAGCCTCAATTATTTTGCTGCTCGTTGGTCAAGCTTAATTTTTACTTTGAAACATTTATTTTGCGATACTTGGTCGTGCTCGGTTCTTCAAGCTTCCATTCTTGTCAACTTAATTGGTTCGACACACGGTAACATGGAAAATTCATTATCATACTTTAATGAAATTAAGGTTCAAAGCGGATCCTTCTTTCGAATCGTTCGAAATTTTCGATCACCGCGCCCAAGGAATCTGAAAAAATGCATTTCAAATTTTTCTCACGAACGCTGGCGGTACAAACTGAATTTCGCTGACAGAAATGATTAAAGGACAAGGTGGCGAGAGTGTTGACGGTGACGGGGACCCCACAGATGCAGAAGGAGTCCTCGGGCATCAATATTCTACGGGAATTAAGGCGAAACGTGGCAGATCCCCGACGAAGGACGGTCCGGTCCGCTCATTTGCAAATTTTGCAACCGGCTGGACGCGGGTCGCATGCGTAACGCTGGTCCCGCCGCTGGTTGATAAATGGCGACAGAGGGTTTGCCGAACGTGAATTACAGGTAAAGGGTAAACAGAGACCCGCGTTCGCAGAATTGTGTTCGCTAACGGAGGCTCGTTAGTCGAACGCGTGGCCTCGGTAACACCGTGAAAAACGTATGGCATCGCGCCGCGACATTAATAGAACTTTGCTCGATAAATTGCACCTGTCTCGCGTATTAAACAACATCGTCAGGTAAATATCGTGGACGAATGATAATAATTGTGAACACGACCGATACGCCTCGAGCCGTGTCCCTGCACGAGAGAAAGCGAACTCGTTGCCTGCCGAACGATTATGGCAGATTACGAGAGAGGCTTTGTAACCGAACGATTATGGTACCCTCGTCGAAGGAGTTTTTTTTCCGAGGACAGTGTACGATTGCAGGAGACTTTTGTGATTAGCAGTTTGCGATACATATTATTAGTGGGTCCATGTTGTTTCTGGTATTTCCGTCGTCTATTTCGAACGGCAAACAACATCTGGCGCCAGAGGATGTCGACAACGAATCCCTCAAACAAAGCGTGGCCGCTTTCGGCCGAGAATGATCTACGCTTCACGAGGTATGTAAGTACACTGCCTTGGGAACGGGCCACGTGACGGTTAAACTGTTCGCGACTGTTTTGTTTGGTAATTGTCGAGCGATTGTATCTGGTTTGTCGGTAATACGTTCACTCTCCGCATGCAAAGTAGACGCTTCCGGTCGTCTTCGATCGTACACAAGATCCAGATTCGGCAAGTCGAAAAAACGATTTTTGCAAACTCTGTCTATTTGTTTAACTTGTTAGTCGATGGACACATTGATATTATATTTATCAATATACGTATACGCATCGAAGTCTCTATCTCAATATACGTACGATGCATACGTATAATCGTTGGAACGTCAAATGTTGAAAATATTAATTGGGAAAAAATGAATGTCGAAAAGAAAGAAATTCCAGAGTGAAAGAGCCTAGCCGATTAAGACGGTCAAATCTTATTTATCCTGTAACTGCTCTCGCGGAAAAGCTGGAGGGTTGAAATTTTACTTATCGTCAGAGGGGTTTTTCTTGGTCAGCTTTCGAATGGTTCGAGGGTCGTTGAAAAACTTCTAAGGCCAGTTTTGACCATCTTAATCCCTTTTTGACTCCCTTTCGGTGTAAAAATGCGGGTGAAAATCGATTTGGCCAGCGCTGCATCATGGTTGAAAGAGCAACGCTATTCTACCAAAAGCTGTGAACCGATAAAAACCAGAGGAACTAGACTCACCTGGTGGAATCTTGCCGACCAACGCCACCGATGCTGCTGCTCTGCGTGCTGACCCTTACAAGAGTGACATTTCTGGGCAGGCTGGACAGAGTGCCAAGGTTTCGTTGACCAAGCAAGGGTGAATCGGCAGCGACAGGGTTCTCGGGTACCGTCAGCTGTCCTCGAACCTCTGTATCCTTCTCTTCCTCCTCTTCGATGGTACCCGGAAGGCGGAAAAGCTTTTGCGGTTCTTCCATGTTTCCAGTCTTCGCTCGGTCTTCTGCGCACTCGATCCCAATCTTCCCCGGTCAGTTCACGTTCATCGCGTTCACTTCGTTGCTGCTGTTGGAGGCGTTCCGCGGGAACCAAGACGTCCTCAAGAACGATGTCCTTCGATCCTCACCTGGCCCGATGACGAATCTACCTGGTGGACGTCGTCTGGCGACGATGACTCGCGTCTGCTGGCCACCGAGAGCAAAGTTCTGTCTCCTGCCATCGTTTCTTCGTCTCCTCTCACTTTCCTCCGGCATTCGCACCGCCCTTCCGTTCCTGGAATCCCGGCATTCCGCGTACCCTAAGCCAAGCGAAGTCACTGTTAGGTCAACGAAACTTTTTCTTTTCGATTTCGAATGGTTACTTCGCGAAAAAGTGGGACAATTTACGTGAATCGATTAGCGTCACCCGCTTCCCCGTTTCCCCGTTTCCCCGTTTCCCCGTTTCCCCGTTTCCCCGTTTCCGAATTATGCGAGAAATTTTAGAACACGCCTACTCTGTGCGAAAATTGAGACGGGTGAACGAACGCCGATAACAACCAGCTGACTGTGAGACAGCTTCTCCGAAAAAGTTCGAGCAAACGAGTCACCCGTTATCGCCCGGAATCGTAATACATAATTACATGATCTCGAATGTTTTTCGACCGCCGCGCCCCAACATTGTTACGAAAGATAAGCCTCGCTCGAGAATATTCGAACCTTGAAATCTTTATGTCTCTTTTTCGAGGAAGTCGGAGACCGAGAGCGACAAAGATATCATAACTTCTCGACGGAGAGTAGAAAAAACGTGAGACGAACAGCGTGTACTGAGAAAAATGAGGATCAATTAGGACTTCGATGAGCGTCGGCTGCATAATTATTTTCTAGATTTACAGATTGCACCGAGGCGTAATCACTGAATCATCGAACGAATCATCGCGCAACGTTTCTCATAACCGAGGCAATTTTCGCTGGAAAAATGTTTCCCGATGATTTTTACAATTTTTCATTGATTTATCGATTCAATGGATTTATTATTTTAATTGTCGTTCCGAAATTGTATCTCGACGAGACAGAAACGGATAAACATTGTGTAAATGGATATTTATAACGGATAAGAGATCTTATGTATCGTGGCAAACATAAATTACGCTCTCCGTTCTCCGATTCGCTGTGCTTTCCTCATAAATATTCCGTTATCGTGGTACCGTCACCTATCGCGACTATCTTCGCCGTTCTCCAGGAGATCGACAACGTCTCGCCTTCATTTGCTGGCGAAAGATCCACAGATCAAAACGCGAGACCGTTGCTCGCGGGAACGAGTGAAAGTTCGGCCCGTTATTCGGCCCGTGGAACTATGGTACACACTGATTTTCGATAGTTACGAATGGGAGTCATTTCTGGAACCGTGAATCTCAAAAACATGAAAATCTGGCTTCAAAATCATTTCCACTAAAATTCAAATCACAATGAAAGAATGATCGCACCAGTCCAAGATAATGTAAAACAATCACTTTTTAATTTAATTCTTTTGTATTGTGTACTATACGTATTCCATTCCGAACTCGATCTAAAAATTAATCAAAAATGAAATAAAACTAAATTGAACTATCTTAAAAATGCACATATGAAAACATGAAAAACGTCCTGCTATATCAACAACTTTCATAAGATTGGCGAAAAACTTGAATAAAAATTGAATAAAGGCGATTCGAGGCAATCGAAGGAAGAAACTGAAAAATAGAAGGAAGATCGAGTGCTGTGAAGAGCGAAGGGTGCAAGATCGAGGAAGAGTGTAGATTTAAGTAGAAGCGGATCCTCACTGATCAGACTGGTCTGTGGCTCGGGGGCTCCAGAGTTGAATCTCCCCTTGTTTCCCTGAAGCCCTGAAGGAGCAGCGCACGTACCTAAGCGCGTCGCACTCGCAACTGTTTCGGATTCGCGGCTGTTGCACGAGATTGTGCGAACGGATGCCATGGCGTTTACCTCTTATGGCATGGCGGGGATAATGCAGACACACGGTGGCACATACTACATACGCGAGCGAACACGCGCCACCGCCTGGCACGTGTGCCAGCCTGCGAAACACGCTGCATGATTATTCGGGAATTTCGCCTTCGCCGGATGCGAACCCCTGCCCTTTTCCGAGCCGTCGGATCCTCTCGACTGCATTTTTACTTCGCAAACCGCCAAAAACTCTGCAAACATTCATGGGAAATCGCAATTTTATACTGGAACATGTACGCCTTGGAAATTTTGGCAGACATTTGACCAATTTTAGAAAAGTTGTTTCCTCTTAAAGGGAATTTGATCGATTATTGCGATTCGCTGAATGTCTCCGTAAAAGATTGACCAATCGAATTGAATTTAAAGAAGCATTTTCATTGCAAAACAAACGCGGTATGCACTCGTGCAGGTAGATCAAGCTTTTCGCGGCTCGTTCGAGCATTTTCTCGATTGTTCGTCACGATCACGAGTAGTAGAAACAAGCTTATTGATAAATATCTCGGGACCCGTCGCGTCGCGCGTCGCAGCGCGGCGGGCATAATTGCGCGTTTAATCGTATGCGTGATCGTTGCACAGTCGCGATCCAGGGAGAAGAGGGACGTTTCCGGTAGGGAGAATGCAGAAATCTGCGCACGTGAGCAATGTGAGCATCGCGCCGAGCATTGTTGGGTTAGTCTAGCTCGATGCGGTTCTTTACGTTCGAATTCGCATGCTGACCAGCAGATGATCCGTATCCGTCGGCGGTGCAACATCTTAATCGACATCTTAATCCTCGTTACAACAATTCCTCGCGTTGACATTTCCAAATGCGAGCTTAAACTAGTCCGACCATCGTCTTCGCGATCGATAGTTGTGGCCGATAGATCGGTGGAGTAAATTACGTTACGTAAATCTTGCATGATCCGTAGCGACATGCAAAAATTGTGTAACGGGTAACGAAAGAATATTTTTTAGTCGAGATTCATTAGCGAAGAAATATCGAGCACGTGGCTTCATTGTTGAACCTTTTCAGAAGAATTCTTGACGAACGATTCTTCATGATTTTTATAAGACACGCGTTAAACCAGGCCTGGCCACGTTAAATTGGTGCGGCCCTTCGGGCGATTTCTATCGAAACTTTTGTTTAAAAAAAAATATTAAATAAATGAAAATACAATACTTGTATCACATCCGAGAGATATTCCAACTTACGATATTTTGCACAACGAGTTGTAAGTGCTTTTGGATCCACATATGTTTTTGAATCATTTTTTTCGAAGATGAAATTTACAAAGAGTTCATCGCGTGCTCGATCACGCGCCTGAAAGAAAGGATAAACAAATATCTAATTAATTAAGACTCGAGAGTTAATTGTATTGAACGATAGCGTAACAATAAAGTTTTATTCATTTTCTTATTTGTATTAAATTTTTTAAAAGCACGTTTATGTACCTAACGTGCGGCCCGCTGTAACGTTACGCGTCATCAAAGTGGCCCGTGAAACCATTTGGGTCGGCCAGGCCTGCATTAAAAAGTTTCAGAGAGTCGCATGGCATAAAAGTAACGAAGGCAAAAAATTCCTTAAAAATTTCTATCGAACAATTATGTCCCTAGATTATGCAGGCATAAAATCCTCAGTTTATCGATCATTATTTCCCTAGAGTATCACGTACTTATATTATGAAAGCACGTAATCTTCATTTTTATTCTGCACTCGTTAGCGTATTAAACGTGTTCATCCTCCTTCGATTTAATCGAGCTACATAAAAGAAAATCTAAAATATTGAAAATTTCTATTAACAGTCTATATTTTGTGTTCAATTAAATCTGAATGAAATGAACAAGATAGAGATTCCGATAGTCAGGTTTCTCGATTAACCTGTGGATCCACATGCGCATCTGGAATTCATTGATGCCGGCGCAACATCGTAAAGCCGACCTCGCAATTGTCGTAACACGCGTGGCGAAAGTAATCAACGGGAAACACGGTTTTATTGCTACAGGTCCCCGCGTTTCGTAAGGTCACGATCCTAATCTTTTAATGTGAAAAACCAGAAGGCTGAAGAACCGCTGCGCGATTCCAGGTATTTCATTCATCATCGTCACGCTGTTTCCGCGTTTCAAAACGGAAAGTGACAAGCAACGTTTCACGGACTTCTTGGTACCGAGAGACGCACGATTCTTAATTATCTTGACGAACTTCCACGTGATTTTACACGCCGTCGAATTTTTCGAAGAAAAAGCGTGCGATCGAACGATTCAGAGTCAGTCAGGTGAAGATCTGCCAAATTTCTATAACGTCTCGATCAATCTTCTCCGTGAAAATTCGCGAGATTAATCGAATAAGAGCGATGGTATCCGATGATCGAGAGCACGTCAGTCACGAAACGACGCGACGCGACGCGACGCGACGCGCGACGTTCCGATCCGGCTCGAAGAAACGAGGTCGACACGCGATCGGATGTCGGAAAATTCGCTTCCCGCTTGACGATCGTTAATCACTGATCATCCGACCGAGCGGCTCATTGTCTTTCCGGCGTGGATCACGTGAACCGCCGCCAGAGCGATCGCGCCGATCAATTAATGCATTCTCTCACGTCATCGACGTTTACCTTTCAAACGCGCCAGTGATGCCAACGATCGCCGCGGAAATCCATGAAAACCTTCTCTTGATCTTCTCTAAAACTCTTTTTCTAGATCCCCTGAATTGTTCCACCGCTCGAAGTAAATCGGCAAAACTGGCTAACGCGATCGATCGATATTAATCCAGAAATTACATGTTCGATCGATCGGCGCGGTTGGCCACGTGGTCTTCGACCGCTTCACAGATGTCGTTCGAACTGCATGCGTCACTTTTCAAATTTCAAATCTCCCGCCGAAGGGATTGTTGCAATTTCCCGGCGGAGGCTTTCGGACGATCGAAGCGGGATTTCTCGACGGTTTTAAAAGAGAATCGGTGGAGAGACAGGTCGGAGAGGCTACGACGTCGACGTCGAAACCTCGTGAAACTGCGATCGCGTCGGCAACGAGCGTACCGAGCAACGAGTTTGCCCAGTGACGTCAACACACCTTCCTCGCCCGCCTTTATCCCTTCCCTGTTCTCTCTTACTTAGCCTTTTCCTCCTACTTCGCAACGAGATCGAGGATCGTCGATCAACAGCCACGTAGAACCTCGTGCCCGTCGCGCGTCGGTCCCGGCCCGTCGATCCTCGATCGTTACCCTGGATCGTTCCTCGAACCGAATTCCTCGGACAATTGCGCTCCGGACATTCATACTTTGCTATTTTAGACGAGACTCTATCTACGAGAAAGGAATGTCGACTTAACTTCGTTCTTTGTGTCAAAGGTTAGGCTGTATTCCTGACAATGGTATATCGGTGATGGAATTATTTGAAATCATTTGAAATACATTACTTTACTTTTATGGAATTATCGAGGTTGCTGTCTCGGCAGCATAATTTCAGGTAAAAGAACAAGATGAAAGAAGGTACAAAAAGGTTCCAAGGAAACGTCGATAAATCGCGGATTACTTCTCAAGCTAACAAAGTAATAAACTTCTTTGTCCCCGGGCAAGAAGCCCCTTGAAACAGTCGTCCCTGTTCGGACCACCTGTTGCCATAAGTAGAATGATCCCGGATCGATCGTTATCGTCGGTAGAGATTGTGGAAAGTTTTTTTTCGATGGAGATGTTACGTGAATTCGTAGAACCGATGTTTAGAGGCTCGCACACCGGTTCTCTTGCATATTTGATGAGATCATTCGGAGGCGGGATTTTTGAGCTTATGTTAATCGGACAACAGACTCTGTTCCGTTTTATTATTCGAGTTACGGTACCGACTCGTATCAATTTGTCAATGGGACGAAGGCTACCGCACACTGCGACACTTTTTTCGATAAACGGTGTGCCGCTCACTTTTTCTACTTTGTTCCTATCGGGTTGTTCTAAAAGTTTCTTTCGCTGCGTGCACATTCCATATTGTTAGATAACATCGGCACACGCAAACGACACGATCTTCTGTTCGTTAATGTTTTATCATTCCTTGAGGCTCCCCTTTCTTAACCGTGACATTAGTTTTCTTAAAGAGTACTCTGAATTTCCACCGAGCACGTTAATCGAGAACGAAACGAACTTTTGGAACAACCTAACACGGTGACTCGAAATAATATTCGGACGCTCTAAAAAAGACGATAACTTTTTAAATATTGTACTGTACGATTTGAACCTTTTTGGGAAGCCAGAGCAATTAGTTTGCTACGGGATGAGAAAAGAAATTTTGTTTCTTTGGGCAATGCGGGCTACAATGCTCACGGCCATTCAAAGATAACATTCAGGATCTTCGAGCGCATCTTCGAACAGAATAGGGTACGAACAATGGCTCGTTAAATTTCGTCGCAGTCAATGATTTTCCCAGGCACAGTGGACAGTCATTGTTTAATTCGCGGTGCGCACGAAATGCTTGTTACTCGATTTTTCGCCCATACCGACCGTCCGCGTCCCTCGGATCGTTTCGCGAGCGGAGCACGTGCGTTCACGGTGCATCGGCTTGTGTGCACGCCGTACACGCTAATGCGCACTAACAAGGGACAGTGTGTACACTGGTATCCACTAATAGGGGACACACTTCGCCGTGATAATAACCAATTACGTCAACGAGGCCGGAGGGCATGACCGTGACGTTTCGATGAGCGAGCGCTGCGACACGACCGGTCGAGTGTCTCGAACCGGACAAATTTTCGTTCGACTTCGTTAATTAGCATCTGGCCTAGTCGTTCGAACACACCTTGCGATTTCTAGAACCGGTATTGGGACCTACCCAATAAACAATTTTCAATTTTCCATCAAAATCCGTAGTCTTTAGATCGACAACTTTCCGAATGTCGTAAATCTTCAAAATCTGCCTTTCAAATGAAACGTAATAATTTCCAAATCGTTAACAGGATCAATTAGTTCCGTCCGCAGGCGATGTTTATCAAAAACTTCTCGTTAACGATGGAACGTACAATCCAGCAAGGTCAACGGACAGTTATTTAGGTTTCGACATATATCTGGACAGAACACGTTTCCATGGCAACAGTCCATCTCGATAATTAATTTCACTATCGCTCCGTCGTCGATCGATGCAATCAGAATTCGAAAGGAGCGTTTTACCTGCTTCTCGACGCACACCGCCGATACGAAAGTCGAGTTAGGAACACTGGGTCTCAAGGTCTCTAGAACACGAATTTAAGAAACACCTTCGCGTCTTCTTGTCTCTTCTTCTGTTCGATGAGTCACGAACTTCGCGAGAAAGCGGACGCATCGGGATTCCGCGGACAACGTTGATTCATGTTACGCGCGTCGAAAAAAATTTGATATTTAGCTGTTTCATGGTTCGCCGTGATCCGTTACGGCGACAAGCGCGTCATTACCGGTCGGGGGCCGTCCATCTCATTAATTGCGTCCGCGGACTGCGCGGATTCATTCATGAATCCGACGATCTCCGATACGCTAATGCCCTCTCTCCTTCTCCACTCGTTATATACTTGCAACTTTAACCGTAATCGGTGCAAAAACGGGCAAATGGTTTTTTAATTGGATGCTCTCGGAGAACGGTCGTGCATTCATGATCGTCGTCGATCGTTACAATATTATGTCGTTTACTGGAGAATATCGTGCTGGATTTTTTTCATCATTTTCTTAGGTTCATCCATATTTCTTCGATATCTTATGGCGTTGTTATTGAACAAATATGGATACGTTACCAGCCGTTAAAAGTACGATCAACCTATGAAAATGATAAAAAAAAATCCAACGCGATCTTACGGTGTTGTTTTATGATTCTTTCAAAAATAAAATCAAATCGTTCTACCATGGAAAACATTTGAAAAAGACAATCGGCAACAACTTGCGAGGAATTCAATCTTACTAGCCAAAAAGAAAAACATTGCGACGCTTTTTCTCGCAATAAACGACAGGTATCGACAACAGCAACACAAAAATCTGCAGTTTCCATTCAGCAAGGGAATCAGCCGGCCCCCGAGCCCATCGCCGAAGCCCGGCCCGCTATCGTAACACTTACACGCTCGGCTCGGCTCGGCTCGGTTCGAAAAGTGTGACGACCTTCGGCCACGGCTGGCTCGGTCGCTCGCGACTGCCGCCGTGAAAATGAGGTAAACAAGTGTGTAATAAATTTGTTATCCAAGTAATCAGTCTTTTTCTCGCGGTGAAACTAGACGTAGACGGTGTTGTATGCGCGAGCACACGGTGATTCCGACTTGAGAAAGTTGAGCCTCTGTCCGTCGCGACGACGAGACTCGACGACACTGACGATACCATTCCTTCTTTTCTTCCTCCTCGACGATACACTGTCTCGACTTTCGCCTTTCGTTCCCGGCAAACCGATACCGCAGAATCATCGTTGCAATGTGTTCTATATTTTGTTAGGTAGTCTCGTTAGTGCCTGGCTTCAGGCGTGACAACGCTTATGGTAGTTTATTATAATTAACGATCCACTTGTTAGCATGCGCAGCGCGATAAGCGTTCCGATCCTAGTGCCTTGTTCGTTTCCATTGTTCCTCGTTTGTTTGCTCATTTCATTCGCGCGATACAGACGTTTCGTTGAAAAATATACAATTTGAAAAAAAGTCTTTCTCTTAAAATGCAAACGTTGAATTCAACTCTTCCTAATGAAATATTACTGATACTCGAATTGATACCGAACGGATTCGAAAATCATCCTGACATGCGAAAACATTGAAAATGCTGTGAATTCATTGCTCGAGCCTCCGGCTCGTATTGTTGACAATTTGATGAACCATTGTGGAGTTGTTTGGCAGCGGTTTCGTGAGTCAGAGCGGGTGTTGGTGTCGTCCGTAGGAAGAGCGAGCATTCGAGGCGCGAACAGGAGCACGCGAATCGTTATTCGCGAGATAGTGCTGGCATAATCAGCATATCAGACCGAGGACAGTCCCGGAGGAGGATGTCGCAATTCTGCGTAGCAAGGTGATACGCTTCGTCGTTTTTCCATCCTCGCGCGCCGGCTGTCATTCTAGACAGCGCTCATTGTCGGACAGACAATGGGCTGTTTTGAATAAGAAATTGAGAGAATCGCGATAACGCGGTTGTAGAAACTCGCCTCGGGAACGCGGAATCCTCGATAAAGGCCGTTGACTTTTGAATCGACGAAATAATCGCGAACGTGCTAATAATCCCGTTAAATTAAAGATAGATCAAAGACTCCTTTATAGAAAATAATTGGATGAATTTCAGGAAAAACGCCACACGTCACATAATTTCACTCTAAAGATATTGCCGTCTAAAGTTTTGATCGCTAACGCTTTCGCATAGGACGTCGGTTAAATTGCATTATTTTTTCAGCCTTTCGAATTTGTTTCCATGACTTTTTTCTGTTAAATACGTAAATCTTGTACTGTAAAGTTGAATTAATGCGTAAACTGAAATTTTTCGGAATCGTGACTCGCGGCGTTTTTCCTTGCAACCGTAGATATTATAGATAAAAGCTGGGTTCTCAGAAAAAAGTGACGGGTACGGCGAGGGAATTATGAGGAGAACGAGGAAATAGAATAGACCGACCGGCCGCCGGCCGTCGGACGTCGGACAAGGGAGACAAGGGAGACAAGGGAGGAGCCTGGTTTCTAGTTTTCACGGTGGGCGAGCTTGCGCGCTGCTCTCGAAAGAGGGTCTGGTCGCGAGGAACAAGGAACAAGAACACGGGCCGTGCACTTGCACGGATATCTACGTGCTCGAGGAACATGATAGCCGGTTTAGCGTGTTTCGCGTGGTGTCATGGCTCGTCGCGCGTGGAAACCTGGTCCACGGCGCGGCTCGTCCGAGGGACGAGATTAAACAATTGACTGGCGTGATAACGAGGGCACTTCCCGCCACTAAACTCATCCTGTCCTGTCGTTTCGTGTCGTGTCGTGTCGTGTCGTGTCGTGTCGTGTCGTGTCGTCTAACCTACGGCTCTTTGGATCCACTTAATCCTATGCTCATCCATCTGCCCTTCAACCATCGCGCGCACCATGCGCTGTTGCATCACGGTGTCGAATACCTAGACGTCCGTGCACGAATTCGAACCGTTTCACTGCTACCTTGGAATACCGTGAACCGACACTCCACGACGTTGGTGATCTATATCCGACATTCCATTTAGTTAATTTCATAATCGAGGTCAGGAGCTGAGCATATCTTTGCTTTGCAGCTTTTCTCCGGATTGGTTTTTTGACCTTTCTGAATTTTCGAGGCGCAAGTATTTGGGAAAATTGTCTCAACCGTTTGCAGAGGACTGCGCGATCGTCGTTTACCCATTGGGGTTTTTACACTTGGAATTAATAAATTGTTATAACTTGACCTCTCCTCGCGTATTCCTCCTGGAGGATTCTTCCCGAGTTGATTGCGTGTACCGGAGAAATATA
This sequence comes from Lasioglossum figueresi, assembly GCA_028455805.1. NCBI lineage: Eukaryota > Metazoa > Arthropoda > Insecta > Hymenoptera > Halictidae > Lasioglossum > Lasioglossum figueresi. Next base: position 475,069 of record CM052196.1, on the reverse strand, counting down.
TTTTAGAACGCTGGCGGAAAGAGATTAAATGTGTTATATAGAAATTATATGAAACTGGAATATTCATTTTTGTATTCGTTGGATAGCAACAGCGATGCTTTCTAAATTTCTAGATTCTGTGGTTTCGTCGACTATTCTATCGACACGAGTCGAGTGGAACGAAGGAGAAGGAGATAATTTCTTCTAGCTGAGCGCCGCGCCGGTCGGATCATCACGGCATGCCATTTAACCGATGATTTCCGGGCTCGTTTAGCCTCAGCCTACAAGCGCACGCTTAGATCTGCGAAGCGTGCCACGGTGCTGCCTCGCGATCTTGCAAAATTATACGTTTACGTGCGCGGGAAATAAACATCCTTTTTCTGTGTACACATCTATCGTACCTCTTACAAAAAAAGAATACGATGGAATTCATCTACCGATTGATTATTACCGAATGCGTTTGTAAAGGTCATACAGTGTTCGGAATTTTCTACTGAAATTTTCAACGTGTCTCCAAGATAAACAGTACAAATCGGCTGATTTTTCTTGCCACTTAAAAGTTATTATCGTTGTTAATGGTTTGAACGAGTTAGAAGCTGGAATTCCATTATAATTGTTTAAAGAGGGTAGGGTGCGAGAGATAGGTCGCAGAATTCAATTAGAATAACGAAGATCGAATGATTTGTTGTAGTTTGATTCGTGTCGAGCTCCATTTCGGTTCAAGTTCGCCTGATTCGACATCACGTTCTAAGAAAGGTCGGTTCGTCGGCGAGATTTATGGAGTACTGTTGCCGATTCGCTCTAAACTTAACGCGTTCGGATCTATTTATACTTGGTGTGTAATGCAGCCATCGATGCATAGAAACTGAGAAACGCTGATCAACGATAGCGTGACTCACAGTCGTCGCGCTCCTTTTAATTAGAGTTCCAAGTAACCGTAGCTCCGTTCGATTTACCGAGATCCCGATTGAACAGAATTCCTCTCGGCGCGGCTGTCTACGTCTTTACCCGAGTCTGAGGCTGATTGTCCGGAAAGCTTCGAGCAACGCATTCCCTTGTACAAAAATTGTACAAATTGCAACGCGTACTCGAATAATTACAAAATGATTTCGTTCACATTACGAATCCTGAATCCTTTACCATCCCATTCCGACGTATTATATCAACTTCTGTTGGAGTACTAAATTTAGAAAAAAAATAGGCAAAATTGCAGAAAGCGCAAAAACGAGAGCCACGGGCGATCCGGCGCGTACCGGATGCAGTCTAGTTGAAGGAACTCGAGCGTACGCAAGCATGGTGCGAAGGCAGCCCGGCATGACGTCTTTGTGCTCCAGATAGAACAATTTAGAAGTCCGGTCTACGGCGAAGTCGAGTTGTTTTAAGAGGGCGATCGTTGCGAATCGCCTGGGGAGTAATTGATCCTCCTCGCCGCAGCGCGCTGTGGCAATTTGCCCGTGCACAGGAGCCTGTGCCTTCGTTCGTTTGATAACGGGTCATCGATGCTAAAGCGGAAGCGACCGCCGGATAACAAGTTGCGAGGATTTTCGCTGGATCCGTGTTCGCGAAACGTCCACGGAATCGTTGAACGATCTTCTCGTGATAGATCCTTTAATTGCAGGTTAGAATCGGGGTCGATCGCTCACCTATACCTGCTCCTGCGGTCCTCTGCTCGGAGGATGATGATTCGTCTTCGACGAGTCGGAGTCCATCGGGTCCGAATCCCGGTGAACCTTTTCGGAGATCGTGATCGCGTGATCGTCGTCGCCTAGGATGAAGCTGGTCTTTTTCTGCGGCTCCTTCACGGGTTTATGGTTGTCGCCTAAGCTCGATCTTCTAGACGAGGAGAGGGTGGGAGGGGCAGGCTCGCGGCAGCCCTCCAGAGGCTCCGCGAATTTCGGGTGCCTGCGGAAGCAAAATGTAACGCGTACGCATCGAATTATTTTCTTCTACGAATTTGTTACGTGTACCAGGATTGGACACATGAAAAGTTTGTTCACCTAGCTTCTAAATGCAGTCGGGACGGTGTCTTCGGCGGGGGGTTGATAGAGACTGGAATCTGATCGATGGTGGTTCTCGAGGTGGATCTCCTCAATACGTCCACGTTAGTCCTGTTCTCGCTCTTCTTCGAGTCCAGCGTGCCCCTCGACGCGTCTTTGTGCATCCTCTTCTCCTCCTTGACGTGCACTCGATTCTTCCTTAACGTCGCGTTGATGTCCTCCAATACACGATTATAATCCTCCTGATTTCTCGTATCCTCCGCTACGTGTCCAACAGGGTGGGGCTCGCTGTCCAGTAACTGCAAGAACAGATAACACAAGTTAATCGAGACAGCAATCTTTTACAACACATTTTCGAGCAACGTAAAATATACGATTCGATAACGCTGTATACGGTAAACGGACAAGAGTATCTTCAACTTCGTCGGGATACATGTACCAGGATTCAGGGTGATGTGCGTGTGCTTGCAGGGAACCTTGAAAAGATACCAGGCCAAGTTCGACCTCTTTCGTAAAATGGAACGTCTCCTCGAGCCTCTCCGAATCTCTTTGCGTCCAAATTGCTTCAGCAACGTAAAAGACGAGCATTGTTGATAATTCTCAAAGCTCCGCGTCGTCCCCGGTGCAATAAGAATTTTTTTACGTAGCTTATCTACTTCTACGAACCAAGCAGAGTCGACAGAGGCAAGAAAAATTCTGAAGACTACACTCCTAACCAATTGTAAACTAATAAATAATACCAGGAAACAACATCAGGAAAATTCGATTCCTTTTCCTATTCCTCGAATTACATCTCTTACCGTAGTTACAATACTCAACTAGTCCTTCTTCCCACCCCGATTATATTCTTCTTTCGCGCAATCTTTCGGCGGATTGTTTTTCCGAGCGGTTGAGAGGCACCATCGAACGAAACACGATCGTTGTCGCTGCTATAAATAAAATCTGGTAAGACCGTACCTCGTTCTGGGTGTAAAAGACGGGCTGCTTGCCGTCGGTCTGCACGCTCTGCATGCTCTCGCGTCTCAAGGAACCGTCCGGGCTGGTGATCATAACCGGGATCGGCGTCAGCGGAGTCATCGGTACGTTCATGTGCAATCCGCCGGTCGACGATGCCAGGCTCGAACCGGATCCGGTGGTCAACGAGCTGCTGGACGCGTCCCGGTAATGAGGGAACCCGCTGCTGCTCATGCGCTCTGAAATCATCGTACGTGGAATCTAAATCTGCCGATCGCTCGGAAATATCGCGAGAAACGGAAACTACCGGTCAACCGTATCCAGGAATCTCGTTTACGAGTCGCAACAAGCCACCGTGGACCCATTAACCGTTCCCAACCGTTTTAAGAACCTGTCCAGTATATTAACCGCCTCGTTGCTTATCCTGCGAACCAGACACTTTTTCGACCGAGTCGTCCGCGCGACATTCTGCAACTTCGATTTTTACTCGCCGCCACAGACTCCATATATTCGCAAGTTTTTAGCATTCGAGCCGAAGAAGCGATGCTCTTTTACGGACGTTGACGATGTTCTTGTATTTTTATAGAGAACCAGAAGTATCCGGGTGTCTATCTAACTTTCTTTCTTATTTCAAATGTAATTCTTTATATTTCTTTGTGGATTTATGAAGATCTCTTTATGTTTTTGAGATTCTATGTAACACCAACCAATAAAGTTGATCGTCAACGTTCATAAAATATACAAAATCTTCTATGCTTTCTTGCGAAGAACATATTTATCAATTCTTTCTGGGAATAGCGTATTTATCCATTCTGTTTGGACTGTATAATAAATAAAAGCGCTCTAGTTGACCCGTCAAGTCCACGCCTCGCGATTAGTATCGGCGCAGATTCAGCGAATTTTTTTGATTCGCGTTAATCGAGGTCAATTACATTTGGTGGTCGATCATCGACGATCCAGAGTTCACTTTTTAGGACCCGAACAGCGACCAGCGTTTATAGATCGTTAAAAGAATCGTTTCCGTACCTCCCTTCGCGCGTTGCATCGCTCTGATTTTATCGAGATCGGCTGCAGAACAGAGAGGCGTGTCCACCTCGTAGGTGTTGTTGAACAGAGTATAGTTCACTTCGTATTCCCCCGTTTCCTTCTTGAACGTGATTATGTGTTCGAATCGGTGTCCCCATAATATCTCTGAAGGCAAATAGGAGCTTCTCGCTTGCGTTGTCATGCCGGTCGATTCGATCACGCCTGAAAAAAATGATCGTGATATATCTCAATCTTCATATCTTTACCTTCTTTTTCGAGTGTATTTTTTGGTAATGTTTTTGAATCATCGTTTCGATTGCTCACCCTCCAGTATCACTACGATCTCGAAACGTTCCCTCAGCATATCACTGGCGGATATGTGATAAAGAGGCGACTGCTCGTTGATCTTGTGCACGATCGTCGTCGGCCAGATGAAGAATATCTTATCCTCTTCACCGTCTCCACCCACTTTTAATTCCGTCTGGAAAAATGGCAGCAGCTCTCCTTCCCTTGTCACCTAAAAAATTAAGCGGAAAATGCTGTAAATGTACATAGTAGAGAAACTTTTCTTTTTCTATTTAATTCCGCTGCTATGCCAAAAGATTTTAATTGCAGTTCGTTGATCAACTTTCGTTTTGACGTATGCTCTCAATTTCTCAATGAGTCAATTTCTCGACTCGTGTTTAAGATCAGCTTCTGGCTCCACCGGTTATTGTATAAATATATTGAGTTATTGCGGAATAAATGCGACTCGATGAAAATAGAAATAGAAAAGGACGAACAGCGAAAGAGAGAGAGAGAGAGGCGGAGTATCTTTGGAGGAAAGCGAAATGTGTTTTCTCTTGTCGACTGTACAAGGTTCGCGCTCACCTTCCTTTTGATCATCTGAGCCCTGACGTGGGCCTCGATGATGTGGCTCTTCCTCATGTCACCGACACGGAACATCAGACAAGGCTGGCCATCCCTCTGGCAGATCACGGCGTTCCTCGAGAACAGCAACGTCTGCGTCCTCTTCTTCGGCCGAGACAGCTTCGCGAACACTATGCCGACCATGAACGCTTGCAGAATCACGCCGGTCATCGATTGGATGCATATCACGAACACCGCCTCCGGACACTCGTCCGTCGGGTGTTTCGAACCGTATCTAAAACGTTCGTTCCCGTTAAAAACGCATTCGTTTAATCGCACTCTATTCGCTATCGTTTCGAGTTCTATCGATTCGAACTCTTTGCACTCGAACGCGTTTATTCGTTTCGCTGCGTCTTGTTGTATCTTGCAAAGTCTTTTTTAAAGCAGATAATCGAGCGCAAAGAGTCGAACGGATGGAAATGCAATTATTAAATGAACGAACTCGAAATTGCTTTTCCAAACGAATGTCTATCTGTGTTTTCTTATTATGTCTGGTAGTGTGAGTAGAAATTGGAAGATGCTAACATACCTCTATCGTAATTTCGATTAGTCAGATTTTTCTCTCGACGAGTATTAGATAACTGCATATTACGGGAATACGATTGCGATTGTATTACTTGTACTTATCCTCGACTGTTCAATATCTTTAGATTTTCGTTTTCGATCATCGTGTACATTGCGTATCGTTACTTAAGTCTGATATCAATATAATGTCACTCGTTCCTTACTTCTACAGCTCGCTATCATCCTAAACAAACGACCAACAACTGCATCGGGTCCTTATTTACGGGATTAAGCATTCGACAAACAAATTCGGAGGCGAAACTTCTCCCAAAAGCGATTCGATAGCTTCTGAAATTCGTTCGAATCACTGATTCAAGAAAAAATCCTGCGAGATTCGAATAATGTATCTAGTCACCCGATAGTGTGCTGCGTCTCGATCGAGAAAAGGAACGAGCTGGTGAACCCACTGATGTCTACGATGCATGGGGTGAACGTTCGGTTCTTGTTCGAGTAGTTCTCCAGGTCAAGGTCTCCGTGGCTGTACGCTATCAGCCACCATATCAGAGCGAAACCGAGCCAGGAGAGGAGGAAGTTCAGGGAAAATACTAGCAGCGTCCATCGCCATTGCGCGTCCACCAGCGTCGTGAAGATGTCCTGCAACAGGTTTTTCGTAAAACAATACGTCGAACTGAGAAATTCCATTTTTAACTTTGTCACAGACTGCAGCGGATCTTTATGCAAAAATGAAGAAAAGTCTCGTTTCTAGCGCGCAGGTTAGGCGATGGGGGCAGAAATCGGGGCCCAGAAATAGCTAAGCGTGTAGCGGTTCGATTTTACATAAGAGAAAGGTAATTTTAGATCCTTGGAGCTTCGTGGTCCCGCGGAGTAAACGTTTTTAGAGGATCGCGGAGTCAGCTGTTCCCGCGGAGAGCCCCGTGTAGCTATAGTACCGAGCAATTTGGCAAGTGGTTGCAGTTAGAAAGAGGGATGGTTATGTAGACTGAAAGGAAGAGAGAGAGAGAGAGAGAGAGAGAGTAGAGGGTACAGATTCGCCAGTGTCCGGTTCGGCTATCGGACAGTGTAGAGGATGTTGAGGATGAAAATATGAAACCTCGATTTTGCCGCGCGAGGCAGTCGTCGGCCGTGGTTGCCTTCGGAATCGCCTTGAAGCTGCTGTTCCGATCGTTGTGCTGCCTAGCACGGCCGTACGCTTTTAGAAATACTTTAAAATTACCTGAAGGTAACGACGCCGACGCTTGGCGACATTTCCTTGTACGACATTGCAATCGCCGTGCTTGAAAACCACCCTCTTGCGAATCCGCCTCGAGCTGAACCTGGTCTGCCGGTATCTGAAAGCAAACGATCCCACCGAGAACCATTAACACCGTAGAAAACACGACGCCGCAAGACACTAGACCGCTGCTAGTCTAGTGGCTATAAACATTATTCGGAGCAATAAAAACCTCGTTTCTGCACGCTCGGTTCGAGGGGATGATTTATTAACCTGAATCAAGTCGTCCCGTTTCCTGCTGCTCAGCGTCGGCGACGCGTTATTACGTCTACCGAGAGGTGCACAGGGTTTTATGAAAATACAAACGGATAGTTATCATTCTACTCGGGAATGCTCTCAACCTCTCCTTTCAATCCAACGTTAGTGGCGCCTCTTGGTATATCGGCTTAGAACTCGGGAGGAAAAATAGTGTCGGACCGTTCGGCTGCGGACTTTATGCGTTTACGGAACAAAATGAAATTTCATTTCGGTTTTTTCTAATTATTATTGAAGGGAATACATTTTTATTTCGCATAAAAATTCTCTGTACATTCGATCTGCTCGTTCTCGTCGTAAATGCATCAAATCCGGAGTCTAATCGTAAATGAAATTGGAAGTTTTATCCACAGTCATCTTACTTTTTCAAGATCTTTCAAAGCTCGAATAGACGATCGCTTTTCCTGTGATATTTTAGGAAATATTCTAAGATTCGGAAGAAAATGAATCGTTTGCGACCCGAACGCGGTCGCAAAATTAGCCGAACCCCTTCGATAAACGAAGAAACGGAGGCTGGAAAGCGAGCAACACTGTATTCCCAAGAGCACCGGCCAGCACTTTTTATCGATGTAAAATGGAAAAACGTTTCACGGTGTTGCGTTTCAACGAAAAACGAGCCGCTCTCGCCTGCCTCTCCCACGGGTTCTCTAAAGGCCGTTTAAAACGGTAATATCGTCTGCTCGGAAATATACGGAGCTTAATGCCAGAGGACATAATTTACGGTCGAGCGGCTTTCGTTCGAGCCAGGATGGACCGATCGATGGCAATCTGCCAGGAAATCGACAGACGAACCTCTGCCATCGATGATCTTCCGTGTCTACGTGATTCGCGTGGCCGTCGACTGCGCGATGGTCTACTCGTAAATCGTTAGCGAAACCGCGAATAGAAAATCCTCCAGAAAACGTTCAACCTTCCTCGACGAACCTCCTGGTGCGTTTTCAACGAAATTCTGCGAATATTTTCATCTTTGTCTTTCGTTGTATTTCGGGAAGGACGCGCCGATCGAATGTTTTTCCACTTTTCTTTTTCGCTTTTTTGCGTCATTGCTGATCGAACGCGAGTCCAGAGTTCACGATCGGAGAAAGAAAATGGTATAATATTATTTCATTACCGAACCGACGAAGCTTGCTCGTTCTTTATTCTATTTCAGTGGATTTTTATTTTGTTAATTCGAATTTTCGAAGACTGAAGAAAGAAGACGAAACAGTTTCCCAGTTAGGCGAACGATTAGTGTCTTTTTATCGTCGGTGTGGAGTTACATCGATGTTTAGTGAAATAATATTTTTCCTGCTGGTTGATCGAGGATCGGGCCGCATGCTTTGGCTGATTTCGACGAATCGATTTCCATGGTGGATTCTCTTTGGTATTTACCGTGGCGCGACGGATTTATTACAGCGTCTTTTCTTTCGTTGTAAATCAGACGTGACTAATGATGGATCAGATGATAAACGGTAGTAGCGGGCGATCGTGTTAAGAGGCTAGTTAATCATCGAGTCTATTATTAAAGGTGTATCTCATCCGCGGGTTCTAAAAGCGGCGCATTTATAATTCGTTCCGATCGAATCAAAGGGAGGACGACACGGATTTACAGCGTTCGATTCTCCGCAAAGTGGTCCCGGTGTACATGGTATGCATTTCTCGCGAAAACATGTGCAGCGAAACTGGTCGGCCCGAATGTTTGCCCGATCCCGTTTCATCTGGGCCACCGACGTTAGCCGTTTTATAGGAATGTTTACAGAAACGCGTTTGCTGTTGAAACCCTGCTAGTTCGCGAAAAAGAACCTCGCTACCCGGTTTCGCTTTCGGCTGACTCTAAAAATTCAGAAGCGAACCTGAATTTTTATTGAAAACCTGACGATAGTGGACACGTTGCTGGTAATATTAATAATTAAGCCATAAGAACGTGAAGGGGTCCGGCTTGAGTGTCTCGTTAACGCCATTCGTCTAACAAATACAGAAGACACAGGTTCAGAGTTGGATCACTTGTTGCGAATGGATCAATGAAAGTCCGATTCTCTTGACACATACGTCAAGCCAAAAACTGGAGTGACGGTATAAATAATAAATTCCGTCATTGGCGCGTATATTTGAATAAAGTATCGCGCGTCACCGCTTCCGGATGACGATGACGGTGGGAATTCCAGAGCGTCGTGTTCGCCAGACGACACGCTCGCTCAAGTATCCTCCGTCTGATCGAAACGAAACCAGCCCGAAATAAATCGGGCCTCGAGGGACTCCGAAATCTTCGTAAACCTAGACGATACTCAAGATTAGAAACGGCGCGACACGGCGGCTGTTTACAGGCGACCACGGTTGCGTTGCGCAGTCACGGACTATTACAATTCACCGTGTATCGAAGGTGCAAACGTTTGTTGGCAAAGTTCAAGGATGATCGCGGTGGTCTCTTTGAACTTGCCTTTCCACGGCCGCGATCGACTTTGTCCCGATTCTCACCGATATATTCTCTCGTGTCAACGTGTTTCTTAGGAACAAGCGCCTACGCGGCTCTCTGTCGCTTTGGCATCGCTCTGTCGCTTCGCGAATATTATCCGGCAACTGGCTGCTAACTACATGGTTAAAATACACTTTATCTTCTCGAGCGGAATCAGCTAAACAATTCCCGAACAAAGTTGATCATACGTTGATAGCCTTTCGAGCTTACAAAAGGATCAGACGACGACGTTCAGCTGGACTCTCTCTTTCTCTCTCTCTCTCTCTCTCTCTCTCTCTCTCTCTCTCTCTCTCTCTATGTGTGTTTGGCTCGGGGAGGATATGCTTCTAAACTTTATACCGTCGCTGCAACGTAAACGAACGTAAACCACGGGGACGTATATTTGTCCAGGGACGATGGGGCAGCATCGTAAGCTTTGTTATCCCGTCGATCCAAAGGGAGATGTCTCTACTCCTAACTTTAAGTGCACCAACTCTCCGAAGTTTATCATTTTGCTCTCTCTCAGGAAATCGCCTCAGTTTTTACCGGTTTTTTCCGGTTTCTGTCCGACTATTTGCCTCGTCTTGAACAAAAATAGCTCGATCACGGATTCATGGAGCTTCGCGGGACGTTTATTCCCGGCGTCTAAAGTGTCTCGATTCGATGACATCTAAGATTTCCATACGTCTCTCGCTCCCGTTGCCCTAAAACAGGGCAACAGGCTAAATATTATGATGTTTTCGAAGGTTTGATGCTCGTGGAAAACAGATTCAAATATTTGGATCCGAAGATCTTGTTTCCCGGGATTTCAGCGAGCTAATAACAGAGTATCGTGATCGATTTTGATTGCCTCGTGTGTTATTTTGATAGAAAACCGTCTGACCCGTCTGTGTTTTGTATTAACAAAGTATTTGATTCGACGCTAGAGATTGCAGGCTGGCGGGGATAAATATTGCGATAGATTTCCCGGTTGCCCGGTGGATAACATTTCGATCGAGGGATCCAGGGGTTCCGAGTGGACGGGAAGAACCGTTCATGGATCGTATCCAACGTGGATCGACGCGACGGCGGAAGATGAAGTCAACGGAAACAGGATAGGAAGAGAGCATCCGGCTGCGATTAACCAGGCTTCGTTATTAGTTTTCTCGAACGAACCTAGACCGCGGCCGTTCATTTTGGCTTGTTCGTTCGTTCGCCTGGCAAACGACGTTCTAAATTCGTGTGGTTTCGCATCGTTCAACCCTGACATATTGACCCGAGATGAAAATAGATTAAGACTTCCACACCTGTTTACGGTTCTGTTGCTGGCGAGCCTGGAAAACTACGGAGATTTTCTTCGGGGCGGCCATTTTCATCCGCGGTGGCTCGTGCGGCTTCGCAAACTCGAGACTGCGAGATCGTGCGAAATTTTGCTAGCTACGATTTGCTGGCATCTTTTGTGTCGTGTCGATCTTGTTTAATTTTCGATCGAACAAGTTGCAAAGATGGAGCTCTTCTTCTTATAATTGAAGACGTTTGCTACGACCACTGTAAGAATTGTTTGTACAACAGATCAAATTTAATGTACGTAATCAATTTGTCGAGTCGAGTGCTGAGTTTGCGAGAGCAAACGAAGTCGGAGATTGTAGGTAGAAATGCCTAGAATCGCGATAGAAGTATATTTAGCCTATTGCTTTCCTCTCCTTTCTCTTTCGAATAAAATACGCCCGATCCGCGAGTTAGTCGATTACCGACGCGACGATTATCGTGTTACGGCGAGCCGACAATTTGTTCACGGACACGTACTAATGGGCCGGGCTTGAAAAGTCCATGAAACGGGATCTGAGAGTCCCAGCAATCAGTTAATTGATTAGTGGAACCACCGGTTAGGAAACACGCTCCATGCAGGGTTTCGAAAGGTCCGGCCCACGCTCGCGCCGCGCGTTACAGAGGCCGAGAAAGTGGCTGTGATTATGATAACTAGCGGCAATAAGCCTAACGACATAAATCGTGCCCCCTCTCCGAACAGAAACGGTGACAGAGATTATTGTTTAAAGATCGCTCGGTAGAGATCGGACGAACGTTAAACTCGATCGTCGAATTATCGTCGCGATTGGGACACTTCCATCTTGAATTCGAAACGAACAATAACGCCCATTGTCTACCATTTCCGCAAACATAGCGTTCTTTGACCAATGTCCAAACTTAGACGCCCCAGAGAATTCTCAATGAAGTGGTAATCCCGAAGGTCGACGTCTACGCAATTACTAGACTGTGGATTTTCGGCAACTACAGTGCGCCATTTTAATTTTACTCTCGCGACTTTGACGAATCGCTGGCCAAGAAACTGCTAATACGTTGTTCAGGAAAATTGTTCGCATCAAGGTTAGAATCTCTGTGAATATTTCCTAATGATCGCACCGGGTTATGTTTGGCTGTGGATAGTTTGAAGGTTTGGTTCGCGAGGGTCTGAAGTACAATCGTCATCTAGCAATCTAAATATTAGGTTGTCCCAAAAGTTTCTTTCGGAACGTGTTCCTTTAACGGTGCTAAATAAATATTAGGTTGCCTGAAAAGTTGGTTTTCGATCGATGCACATAATGCAAATTAATGTTAGGAAGTACTAAAACATTAACATAAAGATTATCGCATTGCTCGTATCTATTTAGCAACATTAAACGAACACATTCCGAAAGAAACTTTTGGGACAACCTAATACATTTCTATAGATTTGTATGCGGGAACGAGTAAAATACAGAGTTTCGTTTTATATCGGTTGTACTGGGCGTTTTAGCAAACGGTTATCAGAAGCGGGTCTAGGTCAACTGAAAGGAGAAAATTCGTGAGGAAACAGCATACTTTTGCAGTTCCTCTCGCCACGCGGTTTCCCCGGAATTAGTAGCCTTCACGACCAGCATGGACACCTGGGAGAGCGCCCTCCTCAAACCGGAAAACGCCATGCCGTCCCCCAGGTGAACCTTCCCAGAGCCTGAAGAGCTTGGCGAGAGCGTTTTCGACGTTGGTCCATCCATTTTCTTCATCTCATGCCCGACCACTCTTTCGCACCCCAAAAACAACGGTGCTTTCACTTTAAAACGCACACCGACCTTCCCACGAGACCGTTGCACACACTCGTGCGAACCATCGTTTACCGATTATCCAATCGAGTTCTGGCGCACGGGTCGTAAAAATAAATGCGGATCCAATCACACGTCGTCTCTCTCTCTCTCTCTCTCTTTCTCTGTGTGCTTGTGTGTGTGTGCGCGCGCGCGCGCGTGTGTGGACGCGTGTCTCGAGCCACTCTATTCGGAATAGAAAAATGAAAAGAGAGTCCCAAAAGGAAAGAAAGAAATTAAGATTGAAATAGACGGACTAAGAGGTCGATTCTTCCAAAAAATCGAACAAAAATCGCTGTTCCTTAAAATGCTCTAAACATCGGTTCTTTATCGACAATTCAATGGCTACATTGTTATTACAGGATGCGATGTTACGCAGAGTACATAAAATAAACGTACCCATATTCTTTCTCTTCAACAGTTAGTTACATGTATTTTTACGCTTTACATAATTGTCTACAAAACTTGTCCAAAAGATAATCTTGAAGAAAAACAGATTCAAGGGTGTGAAAGTAGAATCTTCTCTCTTTGAAATGAGCGTAGGGAGAATATTTTAGAATGATTTTACACAAAGTTGCACTAGTTCGAAGACGCGAGGGCGAAAGTAGAAAATTTCCTGTTTGAAATGAGCACGATGATCAAGAGAGCGATGCAGCCATCGAATGCAGCCACTTATACCTATCGGACGCTTCTAGATCGAATGATGCAAAACCCGTTAATTTAAAGAGCCGTACATCTTGATGATATCTTTGTCCCATTTTTTCGAAAAATCGACCATAGGCGTCGGACGCGTACTCTCGCCGGGGAGCAACGGAGATAGACGTCTGCGGTTGGTAAATCCCGACGTATTATTTCGGTTCGACTTGCAGGAGAATTTCGGCGTCTAAGTTTAAGCGTTCACGCCCGAGGCCGCTGTTCTAGCGGTCGTTGTCGAGGCGCAACGGACGTTGTCGCAGCGTGTCGTCAAAGCCAGATATCGCAGCGCGTCCATAGCCACTGGAAGATCCAAATCCGCCGTTTGCACCACATCCGTTTAGCAAAGATCTAGCCGCGGTGTCGCCCTTAAGACGATCGCGACCGATCCTCGAACACAACCTCAAAAGCAAATCCGCCTGGTACCACTCCACTCTGCACAATAACTCTTCCACCGCTATACCGAAATCCTTTGGGGTATCCAATTGTCAACACAGCGAACAACACAGTTTTTCTCTGAGCCCACGGATTTTGCGTAACGTCGGCGAACGTGCGTCGAGAACAGCGACCTTTCGTGGCTAAATCGGGTAGCAAAAGGAGCGTGTTCGGCGGGCAGGCGAGATTAGGGGTGCGCCCGCTGCCCGAAAACCGATGTACGCACTTTCCGGACTATTTATAAAAACGGCCGCGTCAACGGGTGAAATCATTGAAAAGATAAAAAAGAAAAGAAAAGAAAAGGAGAAGGAGCGAACGGATTCGTGACTAGAACCACGGCTAACGATGGCGATCGCGCGCGCTCGCGCACGGTTGGTTAGGCCTCTCTCGGTTTCGTTAGGGCGCGCGTTTAATTAACCGGGCTCGTTGGCGAGCAGAGAGCTCGGCCGACACTGTGAAGCGATCCAATTTCGACCCTTGGCCGAAACGATTTTCCTTTTGTACTCGCACACGCCAAACGTTGGCACCGAGACCGACCCCCGGCTAGATTCGTCGACGCGGATAGAGATGGAGCCGCGATGACAACCGACCACGGGCCAAGCGGCTTGCTCGGGTGAGACCGTTGCCAGTTTGCGTCGCGATACACGCGGTGATAATGAAGAAACTTGGGGATTCGCTGCGCCGTCACAATGGGACGAATATACAAAAACCCGCGACATTTACTAAAATTTGAAGTTTGTTACATGGAACCTTCGAACAAGCAATACCGCTTTCAACTACTGGCACAATCGACTCCGAAGAACTATAGAATATTAAAAATATCATCCTGCTTTTAGCGAACTTTTTAAATAAATCTGTTATTTTTTCTTTATTTCCAACGTTTGGAAAAAAACAATGTTTCGGTGGTCAAACAAATTTTTTCACTTCAGATTCGTATTCTATACTACTGAAAACATGGAAATTTAAGATCCCAAGTCGATACAAAAAATGAAACGGGCGCTAAACGCGATATCCAGCATTCCTATACAATCGTCCCACTGTGCGCCGCACCGGGTTGGTAAATACTCGAAGCTGTAGGAGAAGTCGCGGTTCAATCGGTTTTGTGATTTCGATGATCGTTTCGAGGATTCTGGAGGGTATGTTGCTGTCAGATGTAGACTGTTGTGGTGTTTGTAACATGCTGTTTCCCGAAGGAAAGTGAAAATGCGTCCACGCGGACTGGCGCGTGTTCCGCAATTAGGCGAATCTATTCTGGCCGCGAAACGCAAGGATTTCTGCCGATCGCGGCAGGGAAACAAGAACGGCCTGTCGCTATTTTGGCGGGGTCGCGGCCCGAGTATTGTGATCCAGTTTTCAACGGCGGCGTCAGTATTTTCGACGGCGCGGGGCGTCGCGGCGCGGCGCCGCCGTATGGCGAGAATCTCGCGGCGCCATTGACGGAGTTATCGCGATACTCCGCACGCGGATACACCTGGCCATCGTCTCAATGGGTTCTTTGCGAAACACTCGACAGACCAGCTTTGTATGTTTGCGTCCAGCCTTATGACGTTCGTCGTTAACAACGGTTTTTATTGGTTCGGTTGAAATAACCTGGGAAGCGATAAGACAAAGAATCTACCAAATAGATGCAGAGACGCGATCGTTGCGGCGCTTGCTTGACCAGTTGTTTGTTTGCTAATCACCCGAATACTTTAGCATCAATTTGTTTCCGAATGTCTGCACCGTACAAACAATAATTAACAATTTACTTCTCCGTGAAAGATTCCTCTGTACGGAAGAACGATTCTTTTAAAAGCCCCGAGCTTTCGGCAAACACGTAACCGAAGGGAATTGCAAAATAAACGAAATAAGATCGTGTGGAGAACCGACACCTTTCATCGAGAAAATAAATACGCAAGACCGGATTATCTCCAAATACTGGAAATACTTACACACGTTGAATCCATCCGAAAACATTCATCGAAACAGTTTAAAAAAACTTGATCAAGACTCCCCAGAGTGTCGACCAGGAAACGTAGAAACACTGACTCGCGTTCCCTGAAGGTCCTCAGTTTTACTATTCCCATTGTCACTCGGAATGGCGAGCAATTTGCAATAAATATTCGACGCGATAACAGACTTCCATAAAAACGTATTAACTTATTCATCGGTGATACGTCTCGTTTTGAAATTAACTTGGTCAAGATCCTCCTCGAGTTCTCATCGAAAAAACGACGCTACTGAAAAATAGTCCGAGATCATCGTTGTCGTTCGATACGCTTAAGCGCTTAAGCGTTCATTGTCGCTATTATCGCGAACAAACATGCTCGAATGTTAATCATTGGGAATACATATTTTTGTAATGCGTTTGCGCGCGTCGTAGACATCCAGAAAAAAATGCAAGGAAAAATCTGAATGAAGCGAGGGGAAGAGGCAGAAATAAAGATATGTATAGGCACCTGCTTAATAAAGGGCCGGTCTCTCCCTTGAAGCTGACCCTGCTGAACGTTCTCCTCTGGAAGTTGCTAAGAATACCTCGCCTCTGTTTCTCCGGGTTGGCTCTTCCGTTCTCATCTGCGGAGTCCTCGCTCAGTTTGACTGCAACCGCGGCCGCAGGAACCGTCGAGTTAACGAGTAGCTCGTTCAACGGCAGAACGCTGTTGCCGGTAGCAATCGAAGTCGAATGCTCATCCGAATCCACGTTGGTTCCTTCCCTGTGAGACCCTTTTTCGGTCATGAGCATTTCGTTGAACGATGTTCCAGATTCCTCCGACCGGTGTCCCTTCTCTCGCTTTTTCGTATTTATAGCTTTAACCGCGATGAACTTCGGCAACGACTGCTCTCCTCTCTCTCTCTTTCTCTCTCATTCCGTCTGTTTCCGACGGACCATCGGGGGCCGCTCTGTGTCCACTCGCTCGGGAAACTTGCAAATAATTCAATTACACGAGGAGAGCATGCTTTCGCGGTCCAGAAGAGGCTTCCTCGACCGGTCCGAAAGGCTATAAATCCAGCAATAGTCTCAGTCAAGGTATACACGGTTTAACGCTCCCGCGTTTTCCGACGCAGCTTTTGCGTAGACGTCAGTCGAATTTACGATTTGCCACGGACGCCACTTACGGACCATTCCCTTACGATCCCACGGATTTAGCTCTCCACGCGAGCCTTTTGTTCTGGAAATGCCTCCGACTTCTCTCGAATCGTGTTTTCCTCGGTGCGTTTGCGGCAGCAGAATTTTCCGAGCACCCGGCACTCGGGGAAATTGATACGGGAGATGAGGGGATAGTTTAGAGGCTAATTTGACTAGAGAAAGACATAACGCGACGTCAGGGAACGCCCCTCAGTTTGCAATGCAAAGCGGCCGCGTTGAAATTCAACGGAGCGTTCCAAGTTCCACGGCCACGTCCGCGTCCACGGCACACACCGCTACACACCGTACGATTTCGCCCGCAAACGCACATTCTATCGTTTATTCTCGGCCCGTTCCGTCATCGTTATCAATTTGCCACGAGGCCCGTGCAAACGACAACCGATATTTCCGTGGTTACTGTTAGATGCGATCGAGATTCGCATCGGAAGCGGTCGCTGCGACTTCCTCGTCCGGCCGCTGTTTCGCTTATCAATGTTTCTACGCTTCCTCGAGTTCTTCGCCAATTTCTTCGGTAAATCAACTTTACAAGGAAATTGATGATCCAGTGGAGTCAGCTTCCTTTATTGGAATAGTAAAAAGCACCGAATCCTTTAGAATTACACAGCACTGGTATTGTTCTCGGTTCAGGAAAGAACGTGTTCTTCTAGATCTTCTTGTTGCTCGTTTTTCGACTGTTCTTACCGTTTCTTCGAGGTCTTCGATCGTCGAAAAGTCTTTCGTCGATCAATCAAGTCCTGTTCGACAACTTTCACAGAACTAATGCATAATCTCAGATTCTTTTTGTTTCTTTTAAATATTCTTTCGCACACACAAATTTTTTAATTCTCATTGCCAGTAATTTTTAAACCCTACCTACGTACCTACCTACCTACCTACCTACCTACCTACCTAACTACCTAAAGAATGTCTTCTAAAAACGTTTCTTCTCTGAAACTCGCAGAAATAATTCTCTTCGCTTTTTAACAATAGGTAGCACACCGCTTGCGTCACAAAACAAAAGAAATCCAGCAGATCTGCTGAAAAATCTTGCCGATCATTGATTGCACGACTCACGTCCGGCAACTTCCTCGACACCAAGATCGTGCTCGATCGCGTCTTCCTGTTCCGTCGTTAATCAACGTCTTCGCTAGCGTCGCTGTCAGCGTTGATACGATCGTGTTTCGTCCGATTCCGAATCCCGTAGCTTCCGCGAGCGTATTGCGCACAACTCGCTCGTGCTCGCGGGCACCATTCATAATTCACGACGATAACGCGCGCGTTCTTTCCATTCTCGCAGGGCTGTGGCACGATCACTATGGGTCACGATCCATCCAAGAGCCAGCCCGTTGTCGCACCGGTTGTTGCATAAGAATTCCACGTCGGGTGTCACGTTTCTGGTGTTCCGGCCGTGGCGCCGGTCGATCGCGATCCCGATCGCGAGACACACACACACACACTCTCTCTCTCTCTCTCTCTCTCTCTCTCTCTCTCTCTTTCTGTTTCTAGATCCCGGCAACCGGCACGGCGTAGATCCCGGCGTGGATCTAGGCAGGATCGGTGCTGGATCGCCTCGGTCCCGTGGCACTCCTCGATCCACCACGACTTCGTCGAAAGCCGGCGAAAACCCGCTCGGAACCTGTCAACGGGAGAACCACTTCTGAGATTGCGTGCGCCGAGGCATAAGCGAAAATAAGCCACGCACACGAACGCATACGCGCACACACGCTCCACCAACGCGATTGTGATCCAGAGAAATTTACAGCCCGGCTTTTGGGTATGGTGCTAACAATTGTGCATAGACAGATTCCATTACTCTTCGTTCTTTTTACAATTCTTGGACTTCTTTAAAACATTCAGTTAGACTTATTCATTTATCTTAATATTTAACGCTACAACTACCGGGTTACTAGGGTTAACCCTTTGCACTCGGAGCTATTTTAACTGGAAAATTAAACATTTCTTACGACTTTTCAAAATTTATAGATACGAAATTGGTATAATACCTCATACGATGCCTAAATGCTTAGTAATTGATTAGATACCGACACATTTAATAATGTAAACAATCTTTTGAACAACGGTACAGCAATTTTTAGTATCGCCTGGAGTCCTATTCTAGTGTCTCAACGCAAGGCCTGAGTGAGAATCTAAGTAAGACTGTCGTCAAAATCCGTCGCTATCGGAAATCTTTCTACTCGGAACTCCAATCGTTCAACGTAAATCCATTCGCGAAGCACAATAACATGTCGAGAATTATATAACCAGCATATGAAATATTGGGAGGTATTTTAGGAAAAAACTTGTTGCAGACTACGGTGACACGGTGCACACAGTCGCGAGCGTATGAAAAGGTAGGCGCGCGCGAGTCCACTGAGTCCTCTGTGTGTGGAAAAAACGCTTGTCAACAGTCTAACACGAGTGTTCCGACGGAGATATCAATCGGTGTGTGTGTGTGTGTGTGTGTGCGCGTGCGTGCGTGTGTGTGTGTGTGTGTGTATAAACATTCGCGTACACGATGTGTGGGTGATCGTGCAGACTTGACATGTGGGCAGGGGCAAAGATTAGATTATGTGGGCCCGCGTCCGAGTTGAACGATTTTTCGCCGAGAGACGCATTTTTTCCGCTGACACACTTCTGTTGTGCACCAACGTCATTCGATATCTGTACAGTAGCTCACGCGCTATACTAGATACATGTAACAATCGCGTTCAATTGTTAACGCCGTTAACATTCCGAAACCTCTCGAAACCTCGTGGTTTCATTCTCATTGCCAAAATTTATATTCTCTCAACAAGTACTTTATTAATATTCGGACGACGGGAATTGGGTCCAGTTTGACCCACAGTTACAAACGTTCGTTCCTGCTGTCTATTCCATCAACTGTGCCATAGTCATCGAGTTTTCGTGTCGAGTATTCCACTGTATCTTATTACCAAAGTACTTGTTAACGAAATACACTTCCCTCCGGATTTTTCTGTTCGACGAGTGAATAGAACATACGGCGCTTATCGCTGATGTCATTGCGAGAGTCTCGACGCAATAGTACGGTCTAGCGATCCAAGCGTTTGTTTTTCGATATTATTTTTAGAGTTCTGTCGCGAAAGGAAGTGGAGGACCGGAGGACTCTCTGGAGCTGAAAATTTTGGAAATCCTCGACCCGGCGCGGCGCGGTGCGGCGCGACAACGTTGATTGACTTTTGTCTGTGCACACGCACGCGGAATCGCTCCCTTTCTCTTTTGTCGTTCTCTCTTTTACCGTCTCTCTTTTCCACTCTCTCTGTCCGCTGATTTTTCCGGCGATTTATGTGTCACTGGCAGCATAAATAGAGAAACGAGCGGAACGAACGCCTCCTCGATCGCCAACACGTTGGTACGTGTCACACATTCTCCTGACTGGCGTAAGAGGCACGAGTGCCTTTATACATATGCATGTAAATGCAAGTAAGCGCACAAGCGACGCAAAACGTGCGCAAAAATACGCGCGGACGCCTCGATTATCGTGGAGCGTGCTTACGGGGTCGTGGATCTCAATAAGATATTCTTCGCACTCGATTTCGAGCTCTTATCGGTGTCAAGGGACACGAGACGCTATAGAAATTTGGAAATTTTCGATTTCCGGCTCATCGAAGCCTCGATCTGTTGAAAACGTGTACGAATGTTTGTTCTTTGGTGAAATCAAGGTTCCCTTGAAATATTTTTATTATCATTTATACACATTCTACTTTATAATTCCATCCGGTCGTATAACTGAAATCAGTGCGGCTACCGTGCCTTAGAATCTCGAATTGCGAGAAACTCCGAAAAATCGAATCTAATAAATTTACTTGTTTAATCATTCTTGTTTTAATTGACCAGGTAAATAGCGTTGAAATAGTACGAAGTTGATTCGGTCTCCGCTAGATGACGCATCCTCACCTGTGAATCGACAATTCCGCAGTCCCAAACCAAAAGATAAATTAACAATCGATCGACCAAAAACCAAACTCCATTTAAACATTCGCGATAGACTTTATAATCGCTTTTGCGACCGCTAAAAATACATCTGACTCCATTTACAGAGAAAACGCGCTATAAGGTCTATTTTAAACCGCATCGACTATAATATTTTTCTCGGTAATCTCATTAAAATAATGCATTGAAAACGTCACCGGTAAAGCGGTACTATCTGGTACTATCGATCAAAAAGTTCATGCTGTATCAAACTGCAATCTATGCGATCTAAGCGAAAAGCATGGCGGCGTTTCCGGTGCATTCGAATTGCACAGTGATATTGGACCTGTTTCAAGAATTGCGGACAAGGTAGCTCAAATGAAAACATTGGGTAACTTTTAATTCGGTACTGTACAAAACTCGATTACATCTATCTTATGGTACGTATGTATATACATTTTGCGCAACAAAGTGACTTAATCTTTCAAAAGATTTCTGCATCTGAGTTCCATCGAGAGGAAAGCTCTCATGTTTGGATCTTGTACTTTCTCCATGATCACTTTCTGTAGGTTTACATCGCTGTTTTCAAGTTTGGCGCTCAATTTTTCAGCATACTGAATCCACACGCAATTTATGCAGCCAGACATGCAACAATTCGTTGGCTCCGTCAGCTCGTCTATCGAAGAGGATTCTTCGGCTTCCTTTTTCTCCGTTGTCTTCTCGTCGGACGTCTCTCGAACATTGTCCAAACATCTTCTACACGTGGAGTAGATTTGTCGACATTTGCACGATTGATTTTTAGTAATCAACCGAACCGAGTTCATCGTTGCTTCCATTGCACTTTGCGGATGCACTTAACTGCCAATATAAGATACGCACGTGATTAGAAAAATGGAGTTTATTTTCTGGTTTGTGTTCGCGCCGTGTTGTGAATATTTTAAACTTAAACGAATTCATTATAATTAATAAAACGATAGGATTCGTCCTCTAACCTCCTTGATCACTGCAATTTTGCATCGAACAATTCCAGATGTCTCCACTTGCAAGATGTTTAACTATCGCATATATTTATGTTTTACTATTATATTTGTATTTTTCATTCGGTTAAAATTGTTCTACATACTTCATAGTAATTCCTTTAAAGAAATTCTGTATTTGTCCACTGACAAAACACGCTCTTTTTAAACTTGACTTACCGAGTTCAATTTCCACGCGTCTTTGAGCGCCGAGGAAAATGCGGGAAAGTTTAAAGAATAAAAATTCTTGTAATACCAAATGAAACCACCGACTAGATATAGAATATAGATTCTATATCTAGTCGGTGATGAAACAATGCCAAATCGTTAAATGTGTAGGTGTTAAATGTTAGATTGTAGATGGTTGCATGCGATCGATTTTGAATTGAATTGAAAACGCGCCATTCTGAACGCGATTGTTTCAACTTGTAGCAAATGACATCGTGAGCCACGTGAGACCCGCGCACGTTTGTTTATCAACGGGAAATGGGTCGGAAAATTCCGGGGAAGAAGCACCGAGGTGTGAAGGATCCTTTCAAACAACACGCAAAACGACAGGCAGAGTGAGTTGCGAAATAATTCGATATTGTTTACGCGTTATTTACATAATTTTCGATTTTGCGCATTATAGGTTAGAAACGAAGATAAACGCTCCGCCGAAGGATGTGGACGAGCAAGCGGTACCGAAAAGTTTGAGCAGAGTGGTGAAATTGAAAGAGGCAGTCAAATCGGGCAAAATAACGAAAGTCAAAAAGAAAAGGAAGAAGAAGAGTGCACTGATAACCGTAGGCAATGATGCCCCGAAGAGTTTGCACCCGAAATCGAAACCAGACAAGGTTGTCCCTGTGTTTAAACAGAGGTATGGCGAAAGCGATCACCAATTTTTACAGAGAGTCAACCGGGACACTCACAACTTCATCAACGAGACCGCGTTTGAGAAGAAATATGGAGTTCAGGTAAACAGGAATCCAGAAACAGGGAACATCGAGGGACTTTCGAAGTGCGAGATGACCGAGTTGGATAAAATTGAGATGCTAAGGGCGAAGCATAAAAATATTAAGAAAAAGAAGAAGAAAGGCGTAGCTGAGATTAAGATGACGAAGAGTCAGAAAAAGAGGGAGAAGTTGAAATTGAAGAAGGAGAAGAAGGAGGAGGAGAAGGTAAAGGACTTCGAGGATGTCCAGGACCAAGTGAAATTCGGCGAAGTTGCTCACGAACCGCCGCAGATAAAGACTAGACCTAAGGCAGCTGACCCTGCTGCTAGCGTCAACGTTGGTATTTTTCAACTTTCATCTTTTCTTCTTCTACAGGAATGAAAAGATATTTATTTTCTGGTTATAGCCTGGCAAGAAGGATCTTCTGCTGCATTCCTTGCTAAAGAATAATGAAAAAATAAACACGGCTTCTAAGCAGACGATAGACAGGACGGGCAAACTTAGGAATCTACCGATCGGAGAAAGGCGACAACTGGAGAAAGACCAGAACGACGCGATAGAAGCGTACAGAAGGCTGAAAGCGCAGAGATGACCAGGTATTACAGATGATTCTATTGTACCAAATTAATGTTTTTTTTTTAAATGAAATATATACGATATTTTAATCATAGGAAATTGTATGTATTTTTTAAATTAAACATTGTATTCTTCTTTTTTTCTTCTTTGTTTACTATACAATTGATAGGATTAACATGAAAATAGACATATATATATATTCATATATATAGAGTAGGTTTTTATAGAAGAGCTTTCTGTGCAAGATGCGTGTAGGTACTAGAAGTCTCAGGGTAAGGATTGTTAATACAGACTCGTACCGAACAAGAAAAGAAAACACGCTAAAAGAAGAATTCTAACAGGTAGATCCAAATCATGTTAGCACCTGTGCAACGTACTTCCGGATATAATTTAGCTTTTCTACCTCTTCGATACCTTCGATAATTTATCCGGTAGTCCATACGAACGGTTCCAGTCTCTCTTCTATAGGTAGAAGATTGTTCAACGTCTCTAGGCTTTCCAGGGTTTGATTCAGGAAAGAATGACACTTGGTTAACTGCTTGCTAAGGTCGTGTACTTTGCTCAGTTGCTCGGCAAACTTGGCTAACTTCTTTTGCCTCTCCGTCGCTAGATTGACGATCTTGGCGAACTCGGGTTCTATGTTGACGCACAAAGTAGCTTGTTCGCCGGCGATCATTTGAGCATTGTTGTTGAGGTGATGCTGGTAGCGAGCGCACAGGTTGAACAGACCGATCGGATCCAGCCTCTCCAGTACTTCCGGGTCTCTGACTCCTGGAGGCAGATTCAGGGTACCCCGCATGATGGGTAGGAACATGGGGATGCTTTGTAACCTGACCAGGTCAGGATCCTTGTCGGCCGTAGGGTCTGCGGCAGCTGGTTTCACTACTACTATGTTGTGGATTTTATCGGAGGTAGATTTCCTGAAATAAACCGTTTCTATTAATACTTTCCTCTATCCGAGAAACGATTCCAACGCTTCGAAGAGCTCGTTACCTGTAACTGCTAGAACCTAAGCTATTCTTACGTCTAGATATATCCTGCGCACCCAAACTTTTGCCTCTGTACAACTGCGATTGTTTGTTAGTCATTTTCGGCGAGTCCCCGATAGGTCTGTTCACCGTGTAAGATATATATGGTAGGTCAGAATCCGAACAAATGCTCGCGCCGGGGCTAATGCATCTCGGAGGAGTGTCCTCGGGCACCCTCTCGCGACTAGGGACGCTTTTACCCCGCCTAAGGGGAGCGTTTCTGGTCCTACCAGAGCCAGCATTTTGCGTGCCGCCTTGAGAGCTTTGTTCCGATCCCATCCTGACTAACTCCGCGCTCCAGATAAGTTGACAAAGCTCCGATAAGGTGTGTACGACTCCTTTAACAGTTCATGATAATTGGAGCAGAGGTTAGCGTACTATGTATACGTATATGTATACATATACATTATAATGCCATTGATAGTTTCATTCGGTTGTCCCGTGATTAATCTTCTAAACGTTGCATAATAAGTAAAGTTGTAAGAATAATCGTCATGTGAGATATAAGGCCATTCGATGCTGCTCCTTCGTATATAATGTTCTAAACAAGGGCTCGCTCCAGTCGTTCATGCTTGGTCATTATTGCGATTCCTAGCGATCGATTAGATGTTAGAGCGTTCTCCTTTCGTTCTGCATCGTGACGCACACGCGTGGATCGCGTTGTCGGAACGACGCCGTTCGAATTGCAGAAACCGTATCGACTCTCGTGACAACAGCACTCCACGTAATTCGGTTCCCGATGTCCTCTGTTATCAAAAAGTAATTTCCCTTTTTTGCCGTCGACTGTCGTAACCGTTTGCTAGAGTGGATTCGCGTGTCGCGATTTGCGATCGTCAACACGACGAGAACACCATCTGAGAACCTGCCAGCGAAACTGCAAGCCGGAATTCCTAGTTTTCGCTCGATAATGGAACTCGGAACTGTGCGATGGAACTAACAGTGATCTGAAATACTAACATCGCTGTAAATTTCACTACCGACGAGATACCACAGTAAATATTCTATGGACGCAAGAAAGTGTTACACGTTGGATGCAAAAAAATATCCCCTCCATTTAAGAGGAGCCGACCGAGCCGAGTAGACTTGACCTTGACCTTGACCAACAGAGAGTTGATCGTCACGTTGTAGTTTTTGCGAACGGTCAGTAGACGAAGTTGATTAGTAAGATTTTTGACCGATAGGTGGTGTAAAGAAAGTAATCTCTGCACGTATGAGAGGGATGCCGAAGCAACCCGAGAGTTTCCGAATCAAGACGAAGCGGTTCGTGCTCGAAATCAGTGTCGCCAGGTCGAGAAAATCGAGGGGAATAAATTTACCCCCTCTTCGATGACCAGAGCAATGTGTGACACGTCGCGCGACTGCGCGACCAGTCTACGGTCTTACAATTAGTGGGGGCCGTTGGAGTGTGCTCATGGTAGTGGAATGGGATAGTGGAAGGAAACTCTATTCTATACGTTAAAATATGTTTACATTTTGGGCATTGAATATTCCGATTAATAACTTGCTTGTTCATTAGATACATGCAGAAATTCGTGCATTATATTTGTAAGGAAAGTAGGCTCTGTATGTATGATTGGGATGCCGAAGTAACCCGAGAGTTTCCGAATCAAGCCGAAGCGGTTCGTGTTCGAGTAATAAGATTGTACGCCTGTGCTGTGTCCCGTGTCAGGAAAAGTTCTTCAGAATGTTGCCGTTGACAGCATATTATTATTTGAAGATGGTCATCGGAGCTCGGTCCCCTTTTGTCAACATGTTTCTCGTTCGTCGTCTTTTTCGTTCAGGTACGGTCTCATAATATTTACTTGAGCAATGCATCGTAAAATTTGCGAATACATTTCTATAGGTTGAAAAATGGGCATTTTTGGTATTGAGTATTTCGATTAATAACTTGCTTATTAGGTAGATACAGTATTAGATGCCCAAAACAGCCGCTTATACATATACGTCAGACGGTTCATTGCCACTCGATCCGATGGCACTATTTACACGCCGTTCATTTTATCCGTATGATTTTTGTGTTTCCAACACGCGATGTCTGAGCCCCTGATAACAGTCGAGCCTTGTGCAGCCATGTTGTTCGTTGGATAATATAATCGATGCTTTTTCCGAGTATTTTTATCTGAACGCATCGATAACAGTGTTCTTCTTTTTTCAATTACAGAGGCGCGTACATCAGCGTTTTTTTCGCTATTATCGATTCCATTTTCAAAGATAATTGCTCAAGATTATTGTAACCTTCAAACGCGTCCAAAGGTGTTCAAGCTAAAACATTCAGGAAACGAACAATTTTGTTTCAAGCTCTGGTTTAGTAATTCCTCTGATGCGATGCTCTTTACATCCACTTTTGGGCTTGATCCAGGATCCAGGCATCCCACAGTTGCCTAACTTTGCGGGACGATATCAACATTAAATTTGCATCATTTCAAGCAATGGCATATGTCGTTAAGTCTTCATCTTTACCCATCTGGATCGGAAGGGTCTTGTGCAATCGTGCTTGCGAGTCGTCCGACGCCATTTCCTAGAATCTCCGAGGCACGGTACATTTATCAAGATCATTCGTGTTCGCAAATGTTTCTTTTTACCAGAAGCTTCTATTTAATCGTCGCTCAGTCCTTAAAAAACATTAATTTGCACAGAGATTTGTAACTGTTACTCACAAAAATATAGAACAATTTGATGGCTTAAAAGAATAGGACTTTCGAGGGCGATCGCAGCCTACATCGATCTTTTATCTAGCGCTTTTCACTACTGAAAACCCCATCTTTGTATTACCGAGAAATGAGAACGCGCATTGCGCACCCTTGCAATCTTGAAAAAACGAGTCTACCCCCTTAATTAGTTATTCCGAGCGTGCATCGCAAGGAGAAATCAAACGGTATTTCACGGCGCCGCCGACGAGTTTTCAAATCGTTTTCGGACCGTCTTCCAAGTCAATTAAGGCCGATTAGCATACGCGTTAATTATCGACGGTGGATCGAAACGGTTCCGCTCTTTTTTCCGAACTTTCCACTGGCCGGGAACATATCCGATCCTCTCTGCTTTCCACTTTCGACGGGTCTCGCGTGAGCATGTTCGAAGCGGGCGGCGTCGGAAGCGATTTAGAAAGCGGACACTTAGCGAAAAGCAGACCACCGGTCGATTTGCATGGAGAACGAGCGTATCGACGAGTCGTCACTCGATTCGATATATGTATTTATCGCGCGGACAAACTTAATCGGAATACATAATTGCCGTTTCTCGTCGGACTCGCGAAATTTTTAATCTCGACGCGCTCGATCGTCCTGCTGCATCCTCCCGTGTTCTTTAACGAGCGCTCGTTGCAACAACTTTCTAACGCATCGACGTATCCGCGCATTATCTTCACGGGCCGATGGATACCGATAGAAACATAAAGGTCCGCATAAAGATTCGCAGTCTAATCATCGTTCTACAAATACAGCTACGCAGCCAGAATTTGGCTTGCGATTTTTTCACCGTTTGTTAAGTTTAGATTTTTAAAAATTGTTGGAACCGTTGAAGAGCATCGTCGGATGTTATCTGGAAAGAAATCGAAAGTTGTAACGTAGGGACGCGCTTGCGAAACACGAAGCAAAGGGAGCCGCGCTAATAAGGGCAGCGAAGTAAATGGAATATGCAACGCGCGAGACGGTGATGTCTCCTGCAGTCGGGTTCGCACAGATTCCAATATTCCCCTCGACTGCTTTAGCCTCTCGGTTATGACCGGACAGAACTAGCCTGAATTCTCGAAAATTCCCTACCGCTCTTCGTCCTGTTTTTTAATCTCTGCACGGGCCGGCAAAAAGAAACACTTGGCTGGCATTTTTCTCATAGCTCCACGATACCCTTGTGAATAATTCAGCGTGGAATTTTGGACCGTTCCGTCGAAATTTCTGTAAACTACCGCCCGGAATTGTTCGTTTTCACTGGGTCGCAGTACATAAAATTGCAATTCTCCGCGAACAATATACAGGCCGGCCTAATAATTTCCGAGTTACGCGTTCGTTGAAAAATTGGTTCGAAATTGTTGCCTCCCTTATTGGCAATTTTGTTCTTTCGAGTGCAGCGAAGCATTCGTTGTTGCGGAGTTTAAAAGAACGTGAAATTTTCAATCTAAAAAATAGTTTTTCGATCAACTAAAGTTTTTCAGAATGCATTTTTTAGCACAGCGACTTTATCGTCGTCGGACTGTGGTTCTTCGGGCATGTTGCGAAAAAATTAATTTCTGAAGGTCTCCTCTTTACGAGAGCATTGCGAAAACAAGGAAAAAATCTTGCTGGTGCTCTCACGGTCAGTTTATTCAGTTGTTTAAACTTCGGTTTCGAGCTCGCGGCGCGTGCATTCTTCTCCGGAACGCGGGGGCAGACCCTTTCGAAAACATTGTCGTCGGAGGAAATTTCACATCCAAACGTAAATCTCGTTTTTCCCTCGGGTGGCCTGGCCTCTGCTCGGCTCGTTGTGCGGTTAAACACCGCGTGTGCCGCAGCGGGGACACAAATTGGACGTTTCAACAACGTCGGGAACACTGCCTGCAGTTTTTCAGTCCCGAAACCGGTGGTTTTCAACAATTACGGCAATTGGACTAACCCGCGGCCCGCGATAATTAATTTTCCCGCGTTTAGACGCGAAGCAGTCCTCGAAGACCTCGCCAAACGCTTTCTCAATCTTATTTTTAAGCTACCAGGGTCAATCGACGAGACACCCATCGATTGCACAGCAGAATCTAAAAGGGCCTGGCCTAGCCGATCGAGATGGTCTAAACTGCCCTTAGAGGTTTTTCAATGACTATCGAACAATTCGAAAGCCGACCAAGAAAAACCCCTCCGAATAAAATTTCAGGCCTCTAGCTTTCCCGCGAGGGTAGTTACAGGGTAAGTTAGATTTCGCGCTTTCCCGTGCTTTTTCCAGTCTCTGATGCGTTCTAAAATTCTGAAAAAGGTGACATATTTTGGATCCTAAGACGCATTTTAGAGAATTTTTCAGATTTTTTTTGTTGCAAACTGTGTGGTTGTAACAAATGAAAAACTCCCAAAAATTCGGTTTTTATTGTGATTTTTTGGGGGTTTTTTATTTCAGGAAGTTTTTTATTTTCCTAGGAAAAATAGTCGGGTCAAGTTCGTGAATTTTGACGTAACAAGAGTTATGGGGACGCGAGCTTCTCGATAAAATAAATAGTAGGTTACATTAAAATCGGCGCGTATCACTTGCCGATCCTAGCATAAAACGCGCGGCCAGAACTATTCTAGCGTTTGAGATATAGGATTCAATTATTCACGGGACGCTTCGGATTTTAATAGAACGGTCCCGGTCTCTCCTAGCTATTTTGCGCTCCGCTTAATGTTTAGACGATTTAGACCACGAGCGCGATTTTTCATCCGCGAAACTTGCGAGAGCGTCCCACTTAAACAAACCTTCAGCGATCTTTCTTATTTCCAGGATTAATCGAGCGGTTACCACGGTCTTTCTCCTTTGAGGAATTTTATCGGTTTATTGTGCAATGAATAGTTTAGACTAACTTGTTTCGACGAGTCACTGAGAATTCGTAGAACCGTTTTTATTTATCGTCGTCGTAAAAGATGAATGCTTATCGTTTCGACATAGACTGCTTTATTCGGTTGGTTTTCTTGTATGCAATCTTACGTTAATTTTCGCGATAACTAAAAGAACCGAGGTGGTATTGGTATCGGAATCGGAGGAATGCAAGAACGATGTAACAACCAATAAAAAATGTGTTTTATTACGAGAGTCGGTCAGTACACCCGCGTAGCCCGCGTGACCGCTCTCCACGAATTCTCTTACCGAACTAACTTAAAACTAACCGTTCGCACGCTGACGCATTCTCAAGAAAGACATTCTTTCTCATTCTCACAGTTCGCTTTCACTCTAAACAAAACTAAACTAAACTAAACACGTTCACCCTAGGAGACACTCGACCCAATCATTTCGACACTCTCTCGACGCTATCGCGCAGCATGCAACCCGATCCATTCGTCCCAAACATACTTTAAGACCTATACTAAACTCGTGGCGAGGCCGTGGCGCCGCCACAGAACGTTTACGTCATTTTACAATAAACAAGTGGAAGCATTCGGTTTCTCCAAATTCGCGTTAGAACATTCGAAGATCGTTACAAGCCATAAATGTGCGATGATCCTCCAGTCCAGTGATAAACATATTATTACGGTCTCGTTCGGAAATATTAATACTCGTCGCGAACGGAAGATAAACCTGAAAATACCGTACGAATTTATCGGACGCCACGAACGAACATTATCTGGAGAATATTCGAGCTCGATAGACCGTATATTAATACGATGTAATAGAAGCGGCGCGGCATAATTTACGTAAAATATTATGCACAGAAACGAGATCGTACACGGAGGTTTCATTCATCGGAGCTCTGCAACGCTCGGAAATTCGGATGCCTCGTAAAATGCATTTCCGGGCGTCCATTGCTTACACCGTCCGACACCAATTTTCGGTCCTTGCAGATTTCTGTGCGAAAATCATTCTCCGTCACCTTTAAATTCCGAGAAATTTCATTTTGGTCTTTCCTCTGCCTATTTCGGAAATGAAGGATCCGATTAAAAATTTACCAAACGCGTATATGTTCGGGAGAGTCCGAAGAGTAATCCTACGTAAAAGAAAAATTCTTGAAGTTGCCAGTTATCGAGAGATAAAGGAAAAGTTAAAGTTTATTGTGCAGCGTTATCGAATTAATTCTTCCGAATAATGGATCGCTGTCGGGTTTGTAAGGAACGGTAGTCGGCCATTGCTCTATCGAGAATCTCGATCACGTTAACAGATATCGGCGGTCATAATCCGCTAACGACTGTTTACACAATATCGGCGCGGCGAGGAGCGAAGCGGAGTCGAGCGGCGGGATTTGCATACATCGCCGATTAACCAATCCCGTTGCGTACAAATTATTTTAATACACAGCTTATCGCGAGCCCCGGTGGACGCGTTTCACGTGTCAACGAGCCGTTTCCATGAAACAGGCCGGCGCGACGCGGCGCGACGCGGCGCGGCGGGGCAGGGCGGTAATCGAGGGAAATACAGCCGGTTTTCGCGACCGTTTCCTCGCGCGATCGTTTCACTTCTTTCTGTATGGTCGCGTCGTCGTTTCCTATTATTTATTAATAGGGCAATCGCGTATTTCGAGAGAGCGGAACACGTCCAGATACAAAAGAGTCCGCGGACACCGCAGAAATTTCGTTTCTTGTTCCCACAACAGTCACCAGACACGACTGAATAAACAATCTCTCGCTTCAAGGCGAATTTTTCTTTTCCGAAGTTGACTCTCTGCGGTTTCAATTGTGCAGCGATGCGAACGCGTCGCAATATCACTCTTTCCACTCCTAAATGTTCTTCCATCTTTTCCTTTTCTCTTCTCCGGGATTATTGGAACGGCGGAAGTTTGCTTCGCTGCACTTCTACGCGTTATCTTTTTTTCAGGGAGTTCTTTTGTCTTTTTGGGGATGGAGTGATCGATTCTAACTTTTACCAGTTGGGAAGCGAGTTGTTTCGAACGTTGTTGATTTTTAAAACACAGAGAATATGTTTAAACCCGTAGTAATACCACGTTCGTACCCTCGAATTTGTCTCCGGTCAGTTCCGAGCATCGCTTCGAATAACCCTAGAGGACGCAATCTTTTTTCGCGCGGGTCCAGCTGTGTCTGCTCGAGTCGAGTCTCCGCTAAACAAAAGTCACGAGAACTCCGGGTATCGTGTCCTTTATTCCAAAAAGATTGCGGTGGACGGTGTCGCGTCGCCCAGAGCAGTGGTCGCTCGTTTTTCCATCAGATCCGTGGATCCAGCTTGGTCTCGGTCTCGACCTCGAGCGACGTGATTTCGAGGCGCGGAGAAACGTTTCGGGTCAAGGCTTGGCTCGGTTCGGGCCCCTGTTCAGTTGACGGAGCGTATCTAGATGGATCGGAGTGGGGATGGACGAGGAATAAGGCCTCTTTTCAAAGTAGGCCAAAAGAGTATGGTCGTCGACGTTGCTCCCTTGGTAGCCGGCAATCTCGAGATAAAAATCGCGAACGCATTGAGAGAGGAACGCGTTCTATGCGAAACCGAGAGGAGGACGGTGCGAAACCGTGCACGGGGGGAGTTTGGGATTGAAGAAGGGAACAGAAGGGAGGAGGGCAGGGGGAGCGTAAAAGCGGCATTAAATTTAAATTGCTCGTATCCCAGCGCGCCTAGCGCGAAACTTTAAGAGGCGGCGTCATCAAAAAATGGAGAGACGACGACGTCTCGTCGTAAAAAAGACGTCCGCGATGCGTATCCCCCCTCGACAGCGAGAGATTACACCGCGAAATGTGATTGTGCAAGACTATCAGCCTCCAACGAGATCTGAATTACGATTTTATTCCGTCGATATACTCCTTCTTACCCGAGCCCCGTCCGCCGTTTTTCCCTCGATTTTCTTCGGTGTTCTACACAGCCCCGGATTAGGTGGGCAGGCCAGTTTAGCTCTTCGACACTTGATTAGGGTCCTGATCTTCTCTCCCTGCCCTCGGCGCATCATCCTTGATCCTGAAATTAGCCTCTCCAGTCCTCCATGATACTCGTCTCTCGCTTCTTCAACAGAATTTAGTGCAAGATTTAATATCGTAGCATCGATTAAACAGGAACAAAGTAGACATTTTTACAGAATTTATTTTGTAATTACAAATATTGTCTTTCGTATAAAAATTGACTGTCTACATGGCGTTAGATGTTTCACGAAAGAGTCCAGGTTCCTCGCGACAGCACTCAACAATTTCTAAATCAATGTTTGATCACGTC
Source organism: Lasioglossum figueresi (assembly GCA_028455805.1). Lineage (NCBI taxonomy): Eukaryota > Metazoa > Arthropoda > Insecta > Hymenoptera > Halictidae > Lasioglossum > Lasioglossum figueresi. Next base: position 442,119 of record CM052196.1, on the reverse strand, counting down.
ACTCGAAATAGAGCCGCACTCGACGCGTGACTGCCAAATATTTATACCGTGTAAACACGTAGCTTCGCGGCGAAGAAAGCTGGCAATTACATTGCGGTCTTCTCTTGTGCTTGTGTATACGGAAAACAGTCCTCGAGTGTCCCTTTCGAGTGGTACAACTCAATGATCTCTTGCCATTCACGTTCGTAGATCGTTCAAACATACGTGTACTCGTACATATGTACGTACACGATCGTTCTCTAGAATATTTACTCTTCCATCGATAAAGATAGTTACATTTTTCTATCACACATTAAAAATATTTTCAATTTTGAAACTAGCGCCTCTAAAACAGACGCGTTTGTCGACTCAGGTACGTTTTAATGTACGTATACGACGTTTTACGGTCTCTCTGTAATGCGGCGAACTCGTAAACGAGTTCGAAGTTAATTGGAAATTTAATCCGTAACCGTGAAGCACCGACGCGCGGTTGAGGGCGAAGAAATAATGCCACGGCAGATTAGATCGCAATAAAAGTCGCGTAACTTGTGCGAACGCGCCAGGGCGCGAGAAAGTTAAAGGAGAGAGGGGTTTTGGAAAAGGTCCGAACGATTTGCGGCGAGATGCGAATCTTGATCGCTGCTTGGTATGCAGACTAGTTCGGGCAAACATCGAAATTTCGTCGAACCAGCCGAGAATTTGGTTGCTTAGGGCTGTTTGCCTGGCGGAGAGGCAGAGAAATCTGCGATTCGTGCCTCTTCCCTCGCGTTCTGCATCCTCGCTACCCTATTATCAACTTTGCGACCGTGCGAACGCCTCCTCGCAATTTTAAACGCTCCCGTAACCCGTTTACACGGCTCCGACCCTCTACGGGCCTGAATTATGTTATCCTTTGATTCCGGATCCGCAAAAACCGGCCAAACAACTCTGTTTTAACGTGGGAGTACCTTCGGACTTGTAACAATGCTAGGAATATTTTTACAAACACTGATAAATAATTCAATTTTTACGACGATGCACCATTCGGTATTATGGATGTGGATGTGCATGCGGACGGATATGTATTTTTCCTACGATAACGCGCAAGATTCTGCCAATAAATTTTGCGTATAGTCCGGTTCTATGGGGACTGAATAAATATCCGCGTGTCCCGGACAAGTTACAAATCGATCCAGGTAAGTCACTGTACACCTGGACACGTTTATAGAGGAGAAATTCACGGGTGAAGAAAAATACCGCGTCGGTTTCTTCCGCGACCGGAATGACTCCTTACTTTCTTCTGATTTTGCAACGACCACCGCCACGGAATCATTTTTCAAAGCAGGAGTGCTGAGGTCTCTCGAAATTCTACGATCAAACGAGCAGATCGAATTTCGACCGTGAGGCACGATAACGGATCGCGTTCGAACTCGATTAATTCGAGTCGTTGTAAACAGCTTCGCGTTGCATTCCTCGCCATCGCAAAATAATATGTACCTCGATTTGTCTCGCTTCGGAAGAATCGGGGTTGCGTTCGTTCGAAAAATTTTCTGAATGGAACAACGTCGTTTAAACCGACAAAGATTGAAGATATCAATCCTGATCTGTACCTTGGATCAAGTTCGTGCATTTTTTCTCGTACGCTTCAGAAAATAAATGTTACGAAGCAATGCTTAATGCTTCGGAAAACTGATTTTCCAAAGGTTATTACGTGTTTGTACTATGGTACATATAGACACATTGACTATAATAAAACCTGCGAATCGAGAACGGAACGGACCGGACCGACGCGACGCGACGCGACGCGATAGCGTGCGCGTTGGCCGATCGAAGAGACGCTACTAGCACGAGCGAGCAGTAGGACAACAATAATAATAAAATGATGATTAACCGGCAGGGCAGTTAGCAGCGTCGAAGGGGTCCAAGGCGGAGGCAGAGCGAGGGAAGAGCGGCTCGCATAAATCCAGCCGCGGTGCATTAATCAATTTAAGCTCGCAATTTCTATCGGCGACGAGGTTAAAGTGGCCGGGGTGGATGGGGCTGATTTCACCGGCGTAATTAATAGTAACAAGTGTTGCGAGAGCTGGTTCGAGGCAGCTCGACTAGTCGGCTAACACTCGGGCCTGTAGCGGGCGAGCGAAGGAGCCATAGAGCGCGCGCGATAACTGAAACGCGATGATGACTCTGACCGATGGAAAGCCAGAGCTCCCCGGGGGCAGGACTGGCAGTAAATGCAAACGACTTGACCCGGCCCGAAGATCGAACGAAGACAAGACACGTACGGGGCCATCCTCCCTCTCATCCTCATCCTCGTCCTCATCCTTTCCCCTTACCCCATCGTCTACCAGGGAGAACAGATACCCGAGAGTGTCTACTCGTGACGGTGCACGAGTGCATAAGCTGCACAAAGGGGAAGACCGTTGCGATGCACCGCGCGCCCGCATGCGAATTCAATTACACTCTTCGCCCATTACCGTCCGATACCATCGGGACTTCTCTCTGGACTCTCTTCCCGAAATTTTGATACGTCGCGCGTCGCTCGGAATTTAATCGAGAGTTTCGGCGTTCTATTATCTGTTGCACGATTTTTTATTTATCGTGGATAGGCTTGTTATTCTTTTTAATAGCGAGTTTGTCGTACGATGGTCCCAATGTCCTTATCGTTTGAGTGGCTCGAAAGCGTAGTAACGTAAAATTGCCCTGGATCGAAACTGCGCAAAGCGATTCTGAGACCGATGATTTTGTAAGTCCGGTAAGTCCGGTAAGAAGGACGGGGCTGGTTCCAGTGTTAAAATCGTAAAATTCGACTGACAAACTCGTTATCAAAATATACGGAAGTCGTCGGACCGAGCCAATCGTTGACATGCATTTTCCTTGTTGTTTGGTACGAGAGGGGATGCTCGTCGGCGGTAAAAGAAGGGATGAGGTTGCCGCGCGCGCCGTCGTGGGTTCAGTGAGCAGCGAGCTCTCGTCGCGGGAACATCGTCTCGTTACGGGTCTCTCGGAAACCGGTGAGCCACGTGCTTCATCGTTCCGTTCCGTTCCGTTCCGTCGGATATTGTTCTCTGTATATCGGTCACCACCGGTGTGGTCCGATCCGCCGTGGAAAACCACAGGGAAAAAACGTTTCCCATCGTTTGTGTACAAAAGCGAGAGTTGCAACCGGTGCATCGGGTGTCGCAGCGGTGACGGGATATCGCGTGTTCGCGTGACCGACGAAAAACCGGGTCGAAGGTTATTGCAATTCAAATCGAGCCGAATTATATCGAGCCACTTTGCTCCTCGTGCCGCCTGCTCTTTTCTACGTTTTTCCCTCGTTTTCGCTCGCCTGTTCCTAATTCAATTTTACCACGGGAATTGGTAGATCGCTGTTTGTTTAATCGGTCCGAGTCTTTGAGGCTCGTTTACAGTGGTACCTGTTGTGTCCGATCGGTGATTCTTGTGTTTCCATGTTCCCGCGACTGTGAGACGTAAGTAATTTTTAAATAAAAATTGTTGATCTTTGGAAAAACGAATTCTGTAGTAGAAATACTTCGCTATTTGATAATTGACTGTAAGTCGAGTACAAGTTTCTTCCGATTCTGGGGATAGAAAACATTTCAGGGAATTTTAGTTTTCGAAGCAGGGCTCTAAAATTGAACAAGCACGGGAATAGATGTTTCAGATTTAAAAGACAAATACCTCGGCATTTAAAACGCGAGAATAGTCCGTGTTCTCTTGCCTTGCAACCAGACAAGTTTGTTTGTTCAAGGCGAAGTGTCCGTGGTACGAAGGCGGAGACGAATACCGGGTAAACAACGTTTCAAAAATAATTCTACAAATTCCTAGAGCTAGCTCGGAAAACCCACCCGTTAACATCTTTATAAATAGTTTACACTTTATTATCGTACCCGTTCGTTTCAATGTTTTCCAAACAGGTTTTCCGATCTCTGCGAATCACGTGTTTCGTCTCGAAGTTTGAAGACTCGTGTGGTTCCATTGTACATTGAAATTTATAGCCGCTATCGATCGCGCAAGAATCGAGTTAACCAACAATGACGTTAAACGTCGATTAGAGAGAGGAGCCAGCTCGTCGGAATCAGCTTATCGCTTATCAGCGTCGCGCACGTTTCAAATTCTTCCTGTTTGCGGGTTTTCGAGTTGCCGGTGGGTATATCGTACGTATACGTCCAGAAAATCGGGCGATATTTCTCGGCACGTCGTGTTTGTACAATTAGAAGCTCGTTCCGCGGAGTTAACACCGAAAGTGTCGAGGGAACCGGGCCCCGAAGCGGTTTGTTGCGTAACGACGGCAATTGCACGATGCCCCGGTGTGTCGCGATAAGGCATGTGCTCCTCTCGGACGTTCTTCGGGTACCAGGGAGCACAACTCCCACGTCGTTGACGTTTCATTGTAATTTCGCGGAAGATACCGCGACCAGATATACCCACGTACATCGTGTTAACGAGCCCGAGATCCTTGTCGTCCCCGTTGACGAACATTGCCGAACCTTACACCGTTCCGTCAATAACTCCAGTCATCTCATAAATTATCCGCTTGTCGGATACATTGAGAACAGCTGCAAAATTGATTTACGCCAGTTTTTTAAGTACGTGCTTCGAATGCTTCCCCGCAGGCCGCAGGCTATTGCGCGCAGACTCTGCTGCCGAAGGATTTGTAGCTCTCGACGGTGTTGTCCTTTTGTAGATTTACTCCGCGAGTTAGAGCTGGTCGAGTCGAGGTCCTAGACGCGTCTCGGACACATTTTATCCCTGAATTTTCTATAATACCAACTTCTCCCGAAGAATTTCGTTGGTTTTAATTGAATTTATTTTGGTTCGAAGTTCAAGGGATTTTTCATTCTTCCGGTAGTACGATATCGACGTTTTTCGTCCACAATAAATTGAAAGCGTCCTTAAAACAGCGTCTAAACGGGACGGAAATTCCCTGTAATTTTCAATGTTTTTCTTACCTCTGCAAACTTGATTCGTGTTACATTAAATTATAGTCGAGAGGAGACTTATAAATTTCTACCGTTAATTTTAGCATATCCAGACTACGCTGAAAGCGTTCTTAAAACAGCGTTTAATTTTAAATTCACAATTCAAATTTGATTTCAGTCGAGATTTAATTACAGTTGAATCTTAAATAACCCTGTTCTCCATATTAATTATCCTGAAAACTTCTCTTACATTTACGTCACTTTCTGACGGAATCAGAATTCAGTGTATATTTATATTACACTCGATTCGAGTATAAAATGTATGAAAAACAGAATCGGAAAACGAGCGTAAACGAGCGTAAACTCGATTGGAAGTCCCGGTAGGTTTCGTTCGGATGTCGTTTCAAGTTCGGACGGAACAATGGCCAGAAAGTTACGAGTCACCTGCGAACAACGTTGCAGTGTGCAGCGTAGTCACGCGTTCCCCTGTTGCATAATGTCTTGATTAACGACGGACAGCCGCGCCATTGAAAGATTTCGTGAAAGTCGCGGTGCATCCTCGCTGCACCCTGCACCAACAAACGCTAGTTACAGCATGGCTGCTGCTTGGCTCAAAGGAAAATGAAAGGTTTTAAAGGTCGTATTAGCGGCGAGTTAACCGGCTGTTTAACCGGCAGTCAGCGAACCTTGCATTACGTTGCGTGAGTTACGAGAAATGCACATGATAGTCGTGCAAATATTTTACTTATCGGCTTCCTCCATCAGACGTTTGCTGTGTACTCGCAAATAAAAAAAAAGAAAACTCTAGCAAAACTAACAACAGGTTCTGCTCAAAAGAATAATTTCACGCAACAACAGATTTTCTCGACGTTCATTGAACATTTCCAAAAAATCTAAGCCTATTTGTAGAATTTGTTACTCGGGGAACGGAGTGCGTTCATTGTTATTTTTTCTTTTGCAGAGAAACGAGGTGAGAAAACCTGCAGCAAGGATCGTTCCAGTTGGCCTGGATCTCTATCTCTGGATCAGCGGTTGCAGAAGAGGATCGACAGGTTGCAAGACAGGTACGACGCTTTTTTTTTTGTTTGATTTCATTGACCTTTTTTCCGCGAAATGCTGCATTTCCGCGTGGCGAAAGTGAAAGTCATCAACGCGGTGGACAACCGCGAATTTTGCCGGTCGACTCGCCCGCGCTCACGCCCGTGTGTCCGCATAAAATGCATCGTTGATGGCGCATCGATTCGCTTCTTGCACTCTGACACGAGACTTTTTGTTTCTTCTGTCTGTGTTTTTTCTCATGCGCATAATCGTTGGAAAATAATAGGTCAGTGAAAAGACGTTTGAGAACCGTTGCAGTTTGCTGGTGGTTTTTCAAATTTTTCCAGCTGCGATTTTACGATAGCGCTGGGCTTTGATCGAAATTTGTGATTACGATTCTTGCCTCTCGGTGATTAATACTGGTTTTATCGTGCGACTTGATATCGACACTGTTTTCAACCGGTACGTGTAATCCTGAGTGCGCTATTTGAAATACAACGTGATAACTGATTGTGAGACAGACGCTCGATTGCGTGATATGTTAATGTTTCGATATTGCTCTGCAGTTTATGATCCTACCAGCGAAGATTGCTCGGTTCAAACCGATCCAATTGCCAGGAAAGCTCAAATTTTCTGCAAATTGTACTCGATATTTTCATGCAGTCTCAATCGCGCTCGTTTCATTAACCGTTTCAACTGCGTCCATTTCGTTCACATTTTCAAATACATTTAGCTTCCAAAATAGAATTCACTCGCAAAATTCTTTACAATTCGTTTCACGGTCTAATCTTAAGTGAAGAAATCTTAATCACACCCAGTTAGCACCTCTTGTCAAACTGTTACAGTTTCGATGAAATTGATTGCTACACGTACTACCTGAAATCTGCGAAATTTATTTGGTAATTTTGTTTTTATTTGGAGGGATCGTAAAATAATAAATTCACAAGAGTAGCAGAGCCGCAATAAAAATAAAGCCTCTAATAAATCAGAAAACGGGGTTACCGGGTCGTGGTTCTTTTCTCCCCGCCGAATATCGAGCATCGATAATCGACGATAGCTTAACTTGGTTTCATTAGGTCCCTTTGTCGCCCTATTGGCGCATCAACGAGCGGTCGCGTCGGCGATAATTATTCGCCGTTAACGAGTTTGACGCGCGCGAGTCAAGGTCCTTCGTTTATCCGTCCAATTTGTGCCGCGTTTTCTTCTCGAGTTTTCTCGTTTTTTTCCATTTTCTTATCCGGCGTGGCGCGCGTCCGTTTCGCGATGGCTCGGCTCGGCTTGTCTCGTCTCGTCTCGTCTCGTCTCGTCTCGTCTCGTCTCGTCTCTCACGTTTCTCGTTCACGTGTCACGTTTCCGCCAGCGAAATTACGGTGGCCGCTCGATAGATCCTTAAACAGATACATTTCAAATAACTGTTATCGCGCGACGACCGACTCAGTCATCAGCTCTCCGCTGGCAACCATTAATTTTCCGCTGCTATCGCTACACTTCAGAAATTATGCACCGCGATCCCCTGCTGCGAAAATATTTTCTGCATCGTTTGTACCCGACTCTTTATTCAATCATTATCGTCCAAGTGAATGCGTCAGGCGCAAAAAAAAATCAATCCAGTTTTCTTGTTTCGATACTATGTATTATACATATATCGTGCGCTCAAGTACCTACTCTTGCGAAAAATTGTTGAACCTCGTACGCTCTTCAGAAATTGTTGCGGTAAAAATCTTTTATCTCTCTACAATATTCGTACATTTAAAACAAGTACATAAAATATTGTAACACAATTTCAAACGAATGATTTTACAGTACCTAAAATATCAAATGTGTAAAATTTCACCAGAACAGTATACGCGCGTTGATTAAATAAATTGATGCATTCATTGCAAACTTCAATAAAAATACCAGATGCGTTGAAACGTTGTAGACTCGATGCATTCGTGTTTAAACTTGCAATACGATTGTACAAGTATTCTTTCATTATTATCGGAAACAGAAAAGCACATTTCAATAATTCAACACAAGTCGCTTGCGCGTAATGAGAACAGTCCGACTGTTCTTTCTGTGTTCGTTCGATCATTGACGAACAGTTGAAGTTAATGACGACTACACCAGACGTTGCAGTCATTGCGAAGCATCTTTTCAATTGAATTGAAAACAAACTAAATAAAAAATGCATAAAACCCGAAACTATTTATCGAATCGTTGAAAACACTCGACTTCGTCAAAGCGTTTCCAGGATGCAAAACAGACTCTTCACGTAACATTGGTGTTTTACTCCGCGCGTTTATGTTTTGATATAAGCGCACGCAATCTGCAGCCTCGTAACGAGCAGTTTCGGAACGGTTTTATTTTGATACCGCGAAAGTTTTGGTACGAATGCATTCGTAATTTCACCAAGTATAGTTGGCCAGCCACGAACAGACAGACCGTCGTTCGGAAGCTTAAGAGTCGAATATTCAAATTCGGCTCTCTCTTTCTCTCCAGAGACAACGAGCCACGGTACGAACAAATATTATTCTATCATCGACTTATGTCTTCGCGCGGAACATCCCAGTTTACTTCTCCCCAAATTCCACAATTCCACTCCTATCAAATTCGTACGTCCCTGATTATTAGATCCCTCAACTTTATGCATTCGTGTCGCGTAAAAGTCGCGAGGAGTCTCGAAACTTTGCAGAATATGACTTAGTGTGCCATTCAATGCTAAACTTTCACAGTAAAACCGCGAGCGGAATTTTATTTCATTTTTATTATGCTTGAAATATTTTTTAATATTCCATTTCAGGAAAAGTTCATTTATATTCCGTCGTAAATGATTTCCATGGCGAGTTCTAAAGAATTATTGAATGGGCTGAAAATAATGAGAATGGTTCGAAAGAATAAATGTGATCTCGATGAATAATAAATGTTAATAAACTGCGGATATTTGTGCGGTTTTTTTTCTATGCAAATCTGTTAACGAAAACGAGAATGCGTTTACCAAATTGATGAACGTTTCGCTTCGCACACAATTTTCCCAGAAGCGATGCAATTATAATAATCGGACAAGCTCTAAAAAACACAGGTAGTGTATAACTTTGCATACATTTTTGTAGACCATTAATTACATTGATCGTCTCTTCGTTGCGGGGTTTTCTAATTGTTTAGCGAGATTGTTAATCGATGACGCGTCATTCGTATCGGTGCATCGGTGTAAGCACCGGTAGTCGATGCACCGACGCGACGCGACGCGACGCGACGGCGCGGCGAGGATATTTGATTAGGATCGCAGTCTGTTGGTCGATTATGCTCCGAAGACGCGATTGCCACTTTGTCTCGGTTCGCTCTCGCGTTTCGTTTAATCTTGCATCGAGCGCGCGTATCGTTTTTATTATCGACAATATCGGGAAATTTCTTCGGCCGGCCGATAATCGAAGCTCTCCGACGCGCGACGGAGTAAAATTTTTATCACCGGCTTTTCCGAGAATCTGTTAACGCTGGAAATCGCGTTCTGCAGATCGCGCGAAAATTTTTCCGCCTTTCTTATAAGTCAGCTTCTCGTCGCAATGGCGCGCGCTCTCGTGACACACGTGGAGAACACGCTTCTTTTATCGCTCGTATCTGCCTGGCTACTATCGTCCCGACCTTTCTGCAAAAATCCTGAACGACTTTCAATACCTCGACAACTTCGGAAATAATACTGCGAATCTTTATGCATTTATACGCGAATTCGCAAAGTGCAACCCGCTAAAGATAGTGGCAGTTTTATTCTATTGTATTTTTATGGCCAGCTCTCTACGTTCTGATTTCTCTGTAATAGCTTGTGCTGTTTCTTTTTCAGAATTCATAATAGCGATACGCTCCTGGAATCTTTCTGCAGTTATCTCTCGACTCTAGTTGCGTCATCGTTGATACTCATTGTAATTCAGGATTTATGCGCGTTAAGGCTAGTGCCGAAGAACGAAGAAAAATATGAATATCGTTGGTTGTGGATCTACACCTTGTCCAGGTGTTCAGGCTCAAAGAAATTGAATAAAGAATTCCATCTAATTAAAAAACTGTTTCTCTTTACAAATCCCAAAGACGAGATATCCAGACCTAAATAGATCGAAGTAAAATTTACAAAATACGAGTATATCGCACATGTAACACGAACGGATAAGCTTCGGGGCGAGCCAGATTAGATCGAATGGATCGAATAAAAGTTTTATAGCGGTTCAGGTCGGATTTAGATAGAATGTTGAATCGTTCCAATGTGTCGCGTGTCCTGGGTTAAATAAATAGTATAAAAGTGGTCGGTAAATAAAGTTTGATGGGCAAGCTGTGATCGTAAAATATCTCCGGAGGCTATGGAATTAGAATTCGCATGGAATAATCAAATTCCTGGGTCACGCACACGATCCTCGTCTCGGTTCTCGTCTTAATATGTACATATAGCGGTCGTGGGTGGCCGGATAAAGGCCAATCTAGAAGATACGTGTCTTCCACGCTCGAAAGTGAGACATATTGCTACTTACGCATGAATGTAATCGAGACGTGAGCACAAGCACCACTGATGCAATCAGGCAGAAATAGTCGTAAAGTTGGCGGACAACTTTTTCCAGCGTGATCGCTCCCGGCGTACGCTTTGAACGTTCAATTGGACTTGGACATTGTATTCTTTAACCCCTTTGCACCGCTAATTCTCACCATTAACTATCGCTCAAAGTTTACGTTATCGTTAGAATCAAGTAAAAAAAAATGAACCGTTCGCTCGATGTTTCCTGTATATGGAACAGATCCGAAAGGAATTACTTGCCCGATCACGCGAACGATGCACGAGGATTGCGCAATCAATCATAATTTCAAATGACTTGCATTCGCGTTACACGAAAGTGCATAAACATCCGTTGCATTACTACAATTTTATACTCTGCTTCTGATATTGGTAATTCAACGAAGAGCAATTAAACGGCAGCTGTTAGTTAATTACATGTAACGTTAAATTGGTTACTGTCGCGTTACGTAAAAATTGCACGAACGTTTAAACTGCACTTGCACTACTTTTCGCGTGTTAATGTTTTCTAAAAAAAGGGTAAAAATCCTACGGAACATTTTTTAAAGATGCGTAATTAATTAGAATTTAGCGTTATCGATTACCGGAGCGTTTGTTGCCGGTCGAGGGAAATTTCCGGGTCTGGAAAACCGAAAGAATCTCGCCGCTGAAGAAATTTCAATGTTGAAGCGGACGACGACGTTCGTCGGAGCCACGAAATTTCCCGGACGATCGACGGAACGGTTAGCCGGCGAACGAACTTGAACTATTCTCCTTATCGCGACGGGCCAAGCACTTTACTTTACTTTTTCCTCGACGGGGTTTTCCTCGGGCGTTCGCCCGAGTTTGCCCGCGGCCCGCATATTTCGGCCCCGGGGCAGGTGTATTAAGGCTTTTCATCTCGATATTGGAAAACTTGCCGGAATAAATGAAGTTTTTCGCGAAACAAGAATGCTCTCGTCAAATTGCAACCCCGGTCCCGGCGAGAACGAGTTTCTTTTCCCGCGAATTTCACCTTCGTTCCATCCTTTCTGCATTCCCCGGCTCGATTAGAGCAACAACATCTGCACCGAGTTCTGCCTTTGTTATTGGCTGCTTTAATCTCGATTTGTCATTTTTCCTAGAAACATCTATTTCGCTCGATAGGTTCTCCAGGAAAAAATATCTCTAAAAAAATGCGACAACTCCCATTACGCTATCCAGCCTGGTTTTCTTCTAATTAATTCCCCGGAAATGTCGTGCCTGGAAAATATTCGTAAAATCGACGACTAGTGGAAAACAAAAATACAGCGAAGCTTCTCTTAAATTAGCAAATGATCTCCAATTTTTAAATATTAAATCGCAGTTCGTATGGCGCACCGCAAAAGCGTTTTTCTGGTTAAAAACGGTAAGAGGAAGCTTCTCACAGCGATAACCCGAGCACCGGGTGCTTGAATCTCTGGGGAAAAAACTGGTGGGATAAGCATTAATCTCAGAATTCTTTCTGTGCGATTCGTTTCCCTGATTCGCTAATTTGTTACGCGTTTTAATTCCCGCGTCGCGACCGAGCCTGCACCGAATTCCATGGGATCCGCAATTTATGGAACGATAAACGCTTTAATAAGGCGCGGGATGTAAACAGAGGGAGGGGGGGGGGGGGTTATTGCGAAGGGGTGGGTAGATATTCAACCGGCTGCGTTCTTCGGAGGATATTCCTATTTGAACCTCGCTCTAGCTGCTCGTTTTTCTATCTGCTATTTTCCGTGGCTGTGCTTGGGTAGCGCGTATCGCGAGGCTGTACGTGGATTACATACGGATGTCGGTCTTATTAACATCGGTGCCAGGTGGATGAGATAAGAGTTAATCGGCGAGACGTGGTCTTATCCTTTCGTTCCGCAACTACTCATCCGAGCGGACGGGGCATTGTCACGTAAAATGCTCGTACATCTTCCTTTCTCGCCGGATATTTCGCGCGATGTGACTTTTCATGGGCTCTCTCACTGTCCCGGAAATGCTTCTTCGATTCATCGCGTCGCTTCCCATTCTTTGATCGTTTGTCTCTTCGTTAAAAGCATTCTTGGCGGTAAACTACAATAATTCGATGGGTGGTTCGACATCTTGTTAAGTACATCTTGAGATACCGATAAAAGATCCAATAACAACGAAGTAGCGAAAGTAAAAATATGTATGTTCGTAGAGGAGGTTTTCTAGAATCGTGTGAAAGGTGGGTTGCTAGGAAACGATAGTAGAGTGTAGTTTTCCGAAACGGATCATCGCGAGTGTCTTTTCATTCGTTTCCCATTAAATCCGACCGTCGCGGCGCGGCGCGGCGACCCCGCAATCTCGGTCTTTGCGTCGGCAGCCTTTGTTTCTCCTGTTCTCTGTTCGCGTCGTTCTTTCTCTCCTTGTTCGTTGCTTGTTCGTCTTAATATTGGCCTTGCTGGGCGGACAGGCCGGGACCTAATCAAAGGGATGCGCCGTTATCCCTGGGAAAACGGAGATATACACGCGGCCGCCTCTTGCAGCCCGTAATCGCGCGTCTAGAATACGTGCTCTCGAGAGTCGACAGTGAGAGAGAGAGAGAGAGAGAGAGAACGCCTGCTGTGATCTCCCTCCGCGTGCCAACGCGATAAATTTATTTCACTTGGCACCGGGACAGGGAAAACCAACTCCTGCGATCATCCCGTCCAGTTAACCCTTGACCCTTTGTCTCTGGTCCACCGTTTTCTAGAAATCATCCGTCGAAAGGAACGCTTATTGTACTTTCCGCTCGCGATATCATAATTCATCTCTCTGCGCTTCAATTTTCATGGAATTCTTTCGATCGGGATCCAACCCCATCTGCCAAACGCCTTTAGATTTTCCCTTTTGATTTTTCCTCGAAAAAAAAAAAACGAAGCAGCAGAGTGCATTGGAATTTTTAATTCTGATTAAATTCGACACTCTCATTTTCTCTTATAAAAATTGATGAAATTTTTCATAAAGTCAGCCTTCAGATTTTCTGCGAAAAAAAAATATTAAGAGATTTTCAATCTTGCATTCGCTCTCTGCGCGTATGTGTGTCCGAATTCCTGATTTCCTGCGCGGCACAAATGTACCGCGAATCCGAAGTTAACTAGACATTCCTGAACGGATTCGCTGCAAACCTTTGTCTCTGCCACGGTCTGTATAATTACAGTATTCTATAAAATATAATGCTTCCTCTCGTAAAAATCTGCAGTCTAGTATAGTCGCAGGTAGTTGCGAATTTCTGTCGACCAAGAAGCTCGTGCATCGCCGAAATCATTTCTACATATAATAGCGCACTTTCCTCAGGATCTTATAACGAAGATCGTTCGGAGACGTTTAATTAAATGCGACAACGACGGCGCGGCGTAGTCGTAGTCGGGTGCAGCATCGGATTGCATTTAATACGAAATCAGGTTCGTAAATTCGAAGCCGGTTGCGGGTAGGGTAAAAACAACGGGCGGCCCGGGAGCAGATAATTAGAGAAGTATTCCGAAAGCGCGGGACTTAATTTAATTTAGCGGGATCCAAGCGATTTGGTCGATGCGAGAGCCGGTTATGAAATATGTTGCAACGGGGCCGGCCCAGGTATTTCTGTGCTATTCGAGGGACGCGGATGCAGCGGGTGCAGCGGGTTGCAGCCGCCGGAATGATGCTTCTGTCTGCCGCGATTTAAGCAGAAATTATATTCCGCAATAATTAATCCATTCGATGCAACGTTTTATTGCTTTCTCTCTCTCTCTCTCTCTCCCTTTCTCCCTCTTTCCCTCCCTGGTCCCGAGTGCCTAATAATATTTAATGGTTCGGGCGGTTCTAAGAACGAGCCGTTTATTCCGGCGAACCGCGGTTTTATTTAATTACGGACCAGTCCGGGCTACCTAATGGAATAAATGTTTGTAAATTAATATTCCTTCGAATGACTAAGAAAAAAAATTTTTTGTAATCGAGTTATCCGCGGAGAGACGCGTTGGTCGATGCTTCGGGTCATTGTTATTTGAATCGTGCTTTTCGATAAAGACTGGACTTCCATTAGGAATTGTACGATACAGGATTGTTATTGGAGGAACTTTGGAATTTTTCGAAGGCAGTTTTAGACATTCCGGCTGGTACGTCCAGTGATATTTATCTAAGGGAGAAGATGTTGGAATACTTCGCGAGGTGGTGTCGGCGCCAATAAAATTTTGCGCGAACGTCGATCGACCGCGTTTTATCGGTGCCTGTTATCAGCCGGCTCGGATCGGCCGGTGCAAGAAACTCGTTACCTTTTTCTGGATTACCTTTCACTTCGTCGCCGTTCGTCAGATCGGAAAATCTCGTTCGCCGGGCGCGAAACTGTCGCGGATACCTGTAACCTCGTTGCAGGTAGCAACGAGAGGTAGGAAAAGCTGCGAAGGAAATGTTTCGGCAGCTGATACAGTCTGACAGATAAGAAATTTTCCGACTCTTGTCCTCGCGGCAACGAACTCCTGATCCGCGGAAATTTTTTACTTTTTTATTCCCAACTCGCACAAAATTTTATGCCAAATTATACATATGTGAAAAGAAAATATGGGGCAAAGCATAAAATCTATTCTCAGTTGTCATCGAGTGTTTCAGATGTTTTAAGAGTCCTTTTGTCTCTTTGGAAATATGAACGACTTTTTTCTGCCAACGAGTAAGTAGCCTTCGCCGGAAACATAAACAAAGTTTTACGAGCGTTAATCTCGGATTCGATCGACTTCGTCCGTCTAAATCCATTTTAACCAGTCTTCGAATAGCTTTGTCATTCGTACAAGAATAATTAGCCGTTCTATATGCAAACTTACTGTCGTAAGCTGTCGCATCGGTTGCCACCTTTCACGAACACTGTCGTCCGGACAGTGACACGTCGACCACATAATGGTTGTCAAAGTAATTGCTTGCCGCAGCTTCGAAAAAACTCTTCTCTTTTCCAATTTCAGGTGTTCAAAAAAAAAGAATAAAAAGCGGATCATGTAACACTCGACGGATGACATTTGCGTGTACACTGTTAGTATGCTTAATTAACTCCAATTACTTTTATTTCGCGTAGCGGGTGCCGCGTGTTACCGAACCGTAAATCTTTTTGTCATTCCATCCCGCCATGGTGTATTGTTTTATAGGAATTCTAATGACGGATAATTAGGAGGAAGTGAAACGCTCTGTCGATTCACGGTTCGTCGATTCACGGTTCGTCGATTCGATTTTCTGCGGTTGTTTTTCTTTTTCTAATGATAAGCCTGGTCGTTCGAATAACAATTCTGCGGGAAAATAAAAATAGTTTATTAACGTCCACGACGCGGATAAAAAAAAAGTGAATTAAAGGGTGGAGTGTATCGCAACAGACAGGTCGCAAATTACTTGTTATCTGCACGCGAGAAAAGTCTCGGGCTCGAGAAATATTGACCGGAAGTGGCAGTCGAACGGCGAACGTGTCGGGAGCGTTATTTTTCCCCAAGATGGATGTCTGCTACATCCTCTAATCTCATTCCTTGTCCCGTTTCTCAGCGTTGACAGTGATAGAAAATCGAAGAGGCGCGCAACGTTTCTGCGAATTATGCAAGTACACCACCGCAGCGAATTGCGGGACCTAAAACATTAAAATTTCTCATTCTACGCGATTCTTCTCTGTCTTCGACGAATCCACCGTCATTAGAAAACGTTGGAGTCGTTTACCACTGTTGGTTCTACAAACCTTGGACCGTGGAAATCAAATTATTCGCAAGTCTTCCCTATTTTCACCGAATACGGCACCATTGAAAAATGATGGACAGAATTCGTTACCTGCTGTGCATTCTACAAATTTTAGAGCAAGGGGAAATCAAATTATTCGCGCATTCAAATCACAAGATTGAAATATTCCACACACACGCAATCCTCATTTTTGCGAATGATTATCCGGTGTTAAATTCTGCTCGCTATTAAACATTTCGGGTTTTTGCTAGCACCCGAGGAGGAGGCATAGATTGCGCATAGATATCGCCGGCCAACAGCGAGAAGAAAGTAATTAAGTAATGTTTTCGTCACGGTCGAGATGGCAACGAGATTACGTCGAGTTACGTTGCATGATAAACAGTTGCCTCTATCCGGTCACGGTGGTTGGCATTTCGTTCGATGACGAACCGCGCCGAGTTTTTCAGTTTCGAGACCCTCTCGTTCGTCGAAATAGACGGCTCGGATCGCGAAATCATCTCGAAATCATCGCGAGTCATTCTCGGTTGGACTGCAACCGTGTTCTACCACGTACGCAATAGATTATGCCACGTAGATGACGCATCGTACTTGGCACGGCTCTCGCAAATATTTAGCAAGGATAAACGTTATCGGCGGGCACGCTTGTTTCTGTCGTTAGACACCGGCGATAACGTTACAATTTTCGGGGCGAACGTAGTTTTGCCCGACATTCTTATCGCGTCTACACAGATAACGTCGAAAGACGCGCATATTGTTGGAAATCTGTTCATTGCAACATTCCCTCTCGAAACAAAATTCTTCGGCTTCTCTTTAATATTTATCAATTTTTGTTGGGCAGATTCTGAAATGCTGGAAAGTCGACCAATATTAATGGTATTTTATTTATTATCATTTTCCATTTATCTGCGTTGACATCGACGTCGATTTATTTGTTCATTTCGATCCTGTATAGTAAATGTATCATTTACCTTCTCATTGTCCCTCGGACAATGTAAATGGCCAGCTATCTTTGTTTACATTCAGCATTGCAAATATTTCATTTAATTCCTCGTTACGCGGTAGTCAGTTTAAACGGCTAGCTATCTTTTCTTTACAAAATTTCTTACAAAAAAATTCGTAAGTGGACGAAGACTCGGAGGAATCTAACTACAAACGT
Source organism: Lasioglossum figueresi (assembly GCA_028455805.1). Taxonomy (NCBI): domain Eukaryota; kingdom Metazoa; phylum Arthropoda; class Insecta; order Hymenoptera; family Halictidae; genus Lasioglossum; species Lasioglossum figueresi. The sequence continues at coordinate 424,859 of CM052196.1, read as the reverse complement.
CACGAACCTGTTATTAGTATTCATCGGTAAAGAACCGATCGTTCTTACCCCAAGTCAAGTACGTTTTCTTTAAATTACGCATTCAATGGTGCGTGCATAAAAGACGCTGGTCTCGATGGGTAGCGTAAGAATTCGTGAAAAATGAACCAAGCTTCGAGAAGTCGCTAATTCCATTCGCAGGGATCGCAGATATTCGACGAACCGGATAAAGGGAGCTGGCTCTCCGCCGAAAATCCCAAGGTTCACCGATTTTTCCGACTTTATTCGAGCCGGCCGGTGGCCTTTTCTCTCCCTGCTCGATCTCTTTTTCTCTCTCTCTCTTTCTCTCTTTCTCTCTGTTTTTATCCTCCTCGAAGCGAGAGGACTCTCCTGTTGACATCGAGTAAACTTTCTTGGCTCGATGCACCGTCTCTGAAAGCGATCGGGCAGCTCGATGCCGAGCAAATAAACGCCACGCGCTGCTCTGCCACACCACCGAAGTCGGTCGAAGCGTTATTAGCGGCGGCGAATTTGAAAGTCCTCGATATTCCGTCAGCCACGCTGTCCCTCGCCACCCTTTTCCCGGGCTAATGAAAGTCAGATTAACCGCGGAACGCGGCCTTTCCTCGCCGAATTGTTTACCCGTCAAACCCCTATCCACCCCTCACACCCCCGATTTTTATTGATTTCTCTGGGAGATCAATCAACAGACACGGGACCCTTTTGGTTCCATGGTTTTAGGCGCTGCGCGATGCTCTTTGGGACGCGCTGTGTCTCTGCATATACACGGTATAGATTTCGGTCCACATGGCGACGATTGTCGGGGCAAGTGGAAATTTTCAAAATCCATCGCTGCCAGTTCTCTCGATTGTTCACCCTGGAGGAATTGTTTAAGGAATTGTATCTTGAATCGACTGTAACTGCAGAAAATGTAATGCCATTTTCCCCCACGTTTCGACATCGAGATAATCGAGTTCCAAAGTGTGTCAGCCCCGAACGAGAAACGGTGCGCCACGCAGTCCGGCGAATCTTCGAGTTCGATTTCTTCGGGAACCATCAGCGAGCGTCGTTCTACGCAAACTCTATTCTATTTCTTCGACTCAATTTTCCACGTAAAATGACCTGCTGTCTTGCCATAGCAGCAGCATCTTTTCTAGTTCATTCTATATACGGTTCGTGGGAACGTGAACGTGTGAAATTTGAATACTTGTTACGATGTTTCGCGAAGAAAAGGCTTTCCACAGTCGAGAAAACGATATTTCTGTGAACCTAGAAAGCAACGTAAGTCACGTACACCAACGCTTAGAAAGATTTGAATCGTACACGGTAATCACAGTCTACCGAGGAAAAATTGGATAAAAGACTTCCAGAGAGTCTATTGTTTTATGATTGTTAGTTCACCGGTTTTATGCGGACACGCATTAACCCCAATTGTATAAGAGTTCAAGCATCCATTTATGTATTATATTCACCGGTGAAAGAGTTCATCGATCGGAATGCTTTTGAGCGGTGTGCGAATTCAATTTTTTTCTAAAAACGAGGCGAACGAATTTATCCCAAACTATTTTTTCTGTGTCCGTATTTCCGTATTCTATTCCCAACTGTGCAAGTTCAAAGTTCCACGCTGTTAATATCGAACAGCTGGATTTAGCGATCGTTCATTTATGTTCACCTACATATTTGTCTGCAGAAATACAACTCTGCCTTTAATATTTTACCATCTACCGCAAACAAAAATTCGTTAACGCTTGCTGGGTTACTGAACGAAGCGACTCAACTTCGACTCTGAAATATTTATAAAATACCGTTGCCAGGGTTAATACAATTTTATCGCAATTTTCATTTTTGCCATAAAAGCAGCTTTACCATGTCGATAACTGTAGAATGGAAAATCAGAAATTGAGAGACGTTTCAGGCTAAAAACATGATTCGGATCGTTCTGTCTCGACGCGACGGTAAGAAGTTTCCTTCGCTTCGCTAGTTTGGGATAAAGTGAAACTGCCTGCAGGTTGCACAACACGAAAACAGCGGAATCCCGCGGTCAACGTTCTCGAGGCGCGTGGAATCCTGTCGACGACTTTTCAGGCGATCAGAGAAGTCGCCGCGGGATTCCTTTTCCCGTCGAAACATAGTGGAGTGCCTACTTCACGACCGTAGTTCCACCGCCGCGTCGCGTCGCGTCGCGTTGCGTCGCGTTGCGTCGTCGTCTGCAGATTCACGATCGATCGCGTGTCTCGCGACTTCTCCGTCGAACGCATCGGCTAAACGCGCCCACATCGATTAGCGATTTTCTCAGGAACGAATAATCGTTAACGCGACCACTTGCACCGCTTCGTTATTTGCCCGTCTAATTTGCTCATCTTCGATGTAAAACTGGTCCGCGTGTTCTAATTATTCGATTATTGTGCGCGAGATCAGAAGTTTGATTAGAATCCTGTCGGATGCGTTCCGGAGCTGTTCTTCTGGTTCAATCGTATGGGAAAAGCGACCTGAATGCATGAAGAGCTGCTCGCCGAAGTATCTTCGAAGTGAGATCGAAGAGATAGTGGATTCCTAATTTGAATACTTTTTGTGTGCTTCGCTTCATGAGAAAATCTTGAGTGCTCGATGATTTTCTTTTAAGCTGCATCGCGAACGTTCGATCGCTTCGGTCCGGAATGATTTGCCGATTTGTTATTCAAAATTGTTATTCAAAAAAAAACACATCGAGCATCAACGAGAAGAGTAGCTGTGGCGCTTGAAAGTCATCGTTATTTAATCGATTCTGTCAAATCGAAAGTGGTAAAAGAAAGAACGCAAAGGGTTAACTTCTGTTCTCCGCAAACGACTTGGAAAGTTTTTATTTTATAGGTATATTTTCTGCAACTATTTTTTAATGGATTTTGGAAAGGATTTATTTCTACATGTAATATTACTGCGCGTGGTTGATCGTGCGCTCGTTGTCAGTTTCACGGAACCATGCTCGATTCAGCTCGTTGAAATCGTACACCGGGAGTCGTTTTACCGTCTCGGGTCGTTCGAAGTGTTTTCAGGAATCGTAAACGTCTGCTGATCTTACGAGAACTTAGGATCGAAGCGACTAATTGCTCGAAATAAGCTAAATAGACGTCGCGCGACGAGGAAATTCTTGCGACGCGAAAGACGACAGAGTAATAGAGCAAGAGAGCAAGAGAGCAAGAGAGCAAGAGAGAAAGAGAGCAAGAGACAGAGAAAGAGACTTGGAGATTCCAGCGACGTATAATTTCGTTGGAAATTACTTTTATCCTGGCGCGTTTGCGGCGTCGTTGATCAGGATGAGTTGGAATTAAATTCTTAGAACGGTGTGCGCGTCGTTGTCGAGGCGTGGGCGTGGATTCTTCGTGGTACATTAGCCGGAGGATTTCCCTCGTTCTCCGCCACGATGCTCGAAACGAAATATTGCATTCAATGTTAATCCTTCGCTGCTTGAACAGTTTTATCGGTCGTAAATTATTGTAAAAATTGTATTTACTCGATTCTTCCGCTCCGCTTGTCGGAACTCGGAATCGGTAACCCGAACAACGCCAATAAAATCATTTTATTGTTAACTCCGATGGTTTACGACTTCCTACGTGATTCGCAAAAATCTTATTCATCGCTGACGCAAAACTTTTCATCGAGAATGTTTAATAAAAAACCTTGTCCCCGATTAATCTACCGCTATTGGTACGGTAGTACGTACTCGGCGGCGAAAATTTGATTAAAATCGTTCGAGTGGTTTTCCAAAAAATGGGTCAGGAAGTTCGGGAATTTTTCATTTGGGTCGATTCGATTGTTTCCTTAAATCATTCAGCGCCGTTTAACCGTAAGCCGTTTCGATTGGTTTAATCGATGATTAGCGGGGCCAGGGGGTCCCCGAATCAATTTTTCGTCGTCGTCGTATTAGGTTCGGTCAACCGGAGTTTAATTGCAGCAGACGTAATCGTTCGGGAAGTTTCGCTCGGCGAAGAAAGCCAATTTCGAGCGAACTTTTATCGGGACGATAATCCCTTGCGATGACTTTTTCGCGATCGGAGTCTCGTTAAATTTTTACGTTCCCCTCGGCGCTTGCCACGCCGGGGCCGGGGCTGGGGCCGGGGCCGGAGCCGGGGTCCGAACCCGAGCCGGAGCCGGGGCCGGGGCCGTTGACATTTTTCCAGCGTTCTCGTCACCGATTTTACGCGATCCGCTTCTCGAGCTCGTTCCCCGGAACTTTCCGTCGACGCTACCGTTCGTCGACTTTCAGCTTTTAGGCTCGTTCGTTATGCTTTCTTTATCTTTTGCCGGCCACTGAACAAGAGAATTTGATCGGATTTGGTATTTTCTTTCGATCACCTCTGCAAACAAAATCTCATTCTCCGTTGTTAATATCCACTTCGATACGTTAATGCGATCTCTCGCGTCGACAGACTTCTGTGTACCGTAAAGTGCGGTGAAACATTTTGATCTGCACCGTAGAATCCCCGTTAAAATATTCCGTGGAGGGGCGCGTCCTTGAATCATTCTGCGAGATTATTAATCGAAACGGACGTGTCACCGCGGAAAATCGATATCCGTATCGAGCGAGGGTTTAATCGCCGTGGCTTCGGCGCGAATGCGTGAAACGAGAATTACGGCGGACGATAAATCGCGTTCCGGAAAAAAGAACAAAAATTGCGAGAGAAACGGAAAAAGATAGAAAGAGAAGAAGCGTGGCCTGTAACGTTGGAAAACGATGCTGCGAAGGTGGCGGTCACGCGATTGTTTAATCAATGGGACGTAATGGAAAGATAGTGCAAATAATTTAACATTCGGAGCGACGCGACCGGGCCAGATTATACGGACTCGATCTGTGCCCGTTTCACGCTTGGAAATATTAATCACCGGCGAAAATATTTGCTTGTAAATTTGCCGTGTTACCCGCGCCCTATTAATTTCTGATTAATCGGGCCGTCTGCCAGCGACGATTTCTCGCTGCTCGTTGGTTGGCGCGAATTTAAGACGGCCATCGTTTCGATATCGAACGTCATTCGGATTTCAACGAATTATTATCGGTGCTCGGTAAACGACGAATGCAACGCTGCAGTTAGTACCGCGATCGACAGCGCAAACAACACCTGCAAGGTCGATTAACCTTTCAAACACGATCTAGTTTTATTTTTGCTCGGACATTGTTTTCTATTCGGGCGTGTCACCTTCGTTGTTCGCTGGAATATTCTCTACTGGGTTCGCTCGCTACTTAAATACCCCCAAACTACAGAGCAAGCTTTTGTGCGACCATTCCCGAGGTTCGCGAAACGATTAAAACAATCCAGAATGTTCTGTCGGGTCCTAAGTTGATTTACGGCGGTATCCCCAGATCCCCGATGAAGCAGCGATGCCGTAACCGCGAAACCATGTAATATTTCTCCGGGAAGGACACTGTTTGCACCAGAAAGCCTCTGCCATCAGATCCCCGCGACTCGGAGAGATCCTCTATCCACACCGGTCGCTGATTTACGGGCCACCGTAGCGCCGGTGCAATCACTCGTTATCGCCTGTCTCGGAACGGTTTCTGTTTCGCCATATTTCTTGGCAGTTAGCGCCCAAGGACACGGATAATCTTCCTTCGAGTAATGTTCCGTCGAAAATGCACGTCGCTCGTATTGCGCCGCAGGATATATGTACCTCCCTCTCTCTCCCTCTCTCTCCCTCTCTCTCCCTCTCTCTCCCTCTCTCTCCCTCGCTGGGGACTTATCTTTAACGCTTGCTTATCGAAAACCATATTTCAACCGCGTATCGATCAATCGTTCAACCACGTTATCGATAACGCGGACGGTATCGCGGTCGAAAGCATTCTACTATTTCACACCTGCCCCCCAGGTAACTGCACTCGCACTCGCACTCGCAATCGCACTCGCCGTTGTCTTCTTGCGTATGCAGGTCTCCTCCGGTATTGCTAATCGATACGCAGAAATTAACGCAGAATGTTTTCTTCGAATGAGCTCCCTGAGAGAATTTCAAAACTAATTATATATAATATAAGTTTTCTTAATGTATCTTCTTGATTAATTTGTTGTCGAACTGCCGTTTGAGATCATTTATTATTCTACGTTTGCAAGAATGTAATCTCGCAGTTTAGTAATTTTTCAGTTGTGTTTGTCGTGTACGTCTTGTAGAATTTTTGTGTGTCTACAAGGGAAACATCGAGGCCTTTAGCGGAAAGAGACTGGACCGCACATACGTATTCTATCTGATCGATAGCAGTAATTTGGTTCGCATGAAAATAGCAGCGGCACTGGTGTGATCTCGATTTTTCAGCATCGCGCAGTCATTCTTTCCATTTCTCACCGGGATGTGATCGATTCGACGTCATCGCCGAGGTGTCCCCTGCGTTTTCATTTTAATTCGGCGTCGGTGCGGCGTATTTTTCACATCTCGCGAACCGCCCGCGCCCGATTCGCGAGTCCCGCGTTTGTTTCCGCATATTTCATCGATCCGCGAATTCCCGCAATTTTACATCGCGCGAGAATGTCCTACCCTCTCGCGTATACAATTATACACACTGGAAATCAAATTTAATCCACAAATCATTGCGATCTACAACAATTTAATCCACAAATTATTTTGACCGAAAACAATTTTACGAGGTCTTTTGTGGGATATAAGCAGATAGTCTTGAAGTACAAGTCTTTTTTAGCTTAATCCTCTTATTGTTTATTGTCCAGTTTGAAACGCATAGTTCGAAGACTATCCGTTTACATTCCGGAAAGGTCTGTTCCCATATACGTGTACGAGTATGTATGTACATGGGAATGCACCCCTTGAACCGAATCAGATGAAAAGTAGACGTTGGAAGTTGACCAGGAGATTCTCTTGAAATTTTTCAGATCGGAGCGAAAGATTGAGAGTGGTGAAGATGATTCTCTACTAACAGAGTGTGGAAATTAACCGAGTGTTGAAGCGAGAGCCGCATTAACGTGTTATTAACGTCATGTAACGATCGTCGCGAAAGTAATCATGGAGGAGGTCTGCTGTTCGACTCGGTGCGATCCAGGAGCCAGCATGGGTAAGTCGATTTTCATGTTCTCGAGCTGTTCCACCGACCTTTTAATTCCTCGTTAATCGCGTGCGCTCGAGCCTGTACTTTTTCTCTTTGTAAATATCGCTTGGATCGCGGTTGACCGTCACCGAACTTCGATAGCTGCGGCGGTATCGGCTCGATCGCGAGCTATCAAAGCGAGTCGAAGAATAATCGAATCACAAAACAGGCGCATTAGTTTTCTTTACGAGCTAATTAATGATCCGCGTAACACGGTCTTTAACGGGAAACCTGCCACCGCCTGCGCCACCTGTTCAAACATCGGTTTCCTATTCTTTATTATTCTTTATTTTATGTTACATAAAACTTCAGGAATGAATTAACAATCAAGAACGAATCGTGCAGATTTACTTGTAATAGGATACAATATAATGGTAAACTGAATTTAGTTTGGTATATAGTGGAGTTTGAATAGAAACCGAGTGTCGAGCATTGAACGCGAGTTCAATTAAAATCGAATAGGAAAACGAGAATAGAATCGGGATCGATGTTAAACCGAATTAGACGTAAAATCGACGCTGAATCGCAGCCGAATTGGATGTAATATCGGGAATCGAATTGGAACCAAACAGGAATTGAAACCGATCGAGATCCCCGTTTAACTGAAACCTGTTTTGTCTCTTTTGTGGAAGTAGATCAACACCAAAAATCGAAAGCGATTGATCGTTACCGGACCAAAAAATCCATCCGAAATTTCTATTCGATGTTTCTCGAAGTAACAGAGATACCTTCGCAGAAAATTGTTAGCTAAATTGAAAATGAATCTGAAGCCTCTGTTTGTCCTATAGAATCGTCGCGAGATTCACGAATGAATTTGTACACCTAGTAAACTAATGAACATATTTTAGCGAAGAAGTTGAGGAAAAGTGCGCTCGGAAATAATTCGCGGAAATAATTCGCGGAAATAATTCGCGGAAATAATTCGCGGAAATTAAGCATTCGCCGTGACAGCCGCGTGTTTCCAGCTGTGCGCAACACGGTAAACTCCAGCATAGTAGGTTCTCGGTCATAGCGACTGTAGAGCAACACTCGTGGAAGCACTTACAGCCATAGTTACGCTTTTCGCCCACACTTGACCCTCGCCGGGGCCACCAGAACAGGTTCTTCGAATTCGTTCCGCGAAACAAATTAGCCGAGCGGAGAATTACACGACTGCACAATGCGATATACTGCACTCTGGGTTACACTGTTCTTTTTTCTCTCTCGCCTTTGTCGAACGAGATCGTAAAGCAACCGGTCGCTCGTCGCTTTCCTTCGTCTCTCTGTCGCATCGAGAGCCCTCGTATAATTTCATCTAGAAACCGCAGAGCGGCGAGAGTCATTCGAGAAAGAGAGAAATAGAGAAATAGAGAAATAGAAGAATCAGCTGTCTCGTTTCCATCGAAAGTTACCATTGTCTCTGGTCGTCGCGGGGAGTCAATCCTTTCGCCGATGGTAAACCGAGCTCGTTCCTCGGTTTCTGACTCGTTTCCTGGCGAGTTTTAGCTTCCTCGATCGAAGAAGCTGCGATTAGGCTCGCGTCACAGGCCTGGGAAGAGAAAATACACACCGCGCTCTGCCATTATGTAAAGGAACTAGTTCCTTGTAACGATAACCTGGATCGACGGTTAATCGACCGTCGATCGTTACGCGTTTCTGGCACACGCAAATGTACTGCGATAAACGCTAATAGCTTCTTTAGTTGATTTTCTGCCGAACGAAAATCCGAATTGCTGAACGATATTTTAAGTGTCTGTCGAGTACATATGTAGAATCTTCAAGGCAAATTTCAAGATTGTTGCTTCGTTACTTAAATTATTACGGTGCTTTACGGGAATTAATTCCATGTTTGCGGAACGTAAACATCGGACGGAACGCGAAAAAAAATGGCGGAAGAAACACCCGATATGGTCGCGTGGGTACTGAAAAAAATTTCCGGACGACGAAAAAGTCATAAAGGCCGGCGCGAAGCCGGAAAGCGAATGAATGCACGATAATTGACGCGGCAAATGGAAACCGACGCTTGTTTGCGCTCGCGGGGACGCGTCCCAACGCCGATCGTCCCGTGGAAACCAGCCACGTGCTTTCTCTCTCTGTCTCTCGTTCGACGCGAGACCTGCTCCTGTTTCACGCGAAAACGACCAACGCTAATTAATCCGAACCTACGTTCGATCGACGCGCGACGGTCTGATAATTAGGCGCGCAACGAGTACGCGTTCTTTCAATTTTTATCCTTCTACGGGAGGGTGTCCTCGATTCGCTTATGATATCGAGACACGCTTTCAATGGCCTTACATAAGATCTACCTGACTCGTTTATTAACAATAAACCTGTCATGAAATTTTTCCGTTACGCGACTTGCAACATCGAGTGTTGTCGAGCTATGTTTAATTAATAGACTGCGGATCTTTATGCATTTATGGCTCATGAAATTTGTACAACTTCCATTTCTTTTGAATCGACAAATGCCGTTCTCATTAAAAATATGATTTTATTTCATTCCACTTTCTTAAAATTTGCGACAAAAATTGAAAAATGCATAAACATCCGCAGTCTGGAAATTAAATTATAGAATATCTCGAATTATTTCGTAAATTTATTCAACTCGAACACAATCGTCCAGCAGCGCGTCTACCAGTCCACCACTCTTATTATAACGAATCGCAAGTCACTGCCAAATGTTGTCAAAGGTCAGGATTGAAACCACAGCCTCGTAATTTGCCGAGGATCGAGCCACGCGACCCGCCTAGCAAGTAACCGGGATATAAAAAATGAACGTCAACCGAAAGTGAATCGTGATGGGATTTCGCGCGGTGCCGCGCCGCAGCGCCGCAGCGGTCTGCCACGGATACCTGGGATTATTCTATGAAAATTTAATGGGTAGGGAGGGGGGAAGGGACTTCGCCGGGCAAAGCGTCGTGATCCCGCGTCGACCGTTCGCGTGACTTCTCTTTATTTTGATCGTGATCAAGAGCAGAGAGCGAAGATACAGACACCCGGGTTTGTCGCTCGCGGCCAGCATTTCAAGCGCTGCGAAGCATCGCGAAGCGCCGCGATCGGCACGAGGCTCTACACCCGCCTTGCATAATCCACGATGCACGTGCCCCTGCATAGGAACGCGTAATTTGCCGCGGCGCGCGGCGCGCGGCGTGCACGCAGAATGCACTGAATGCAGCGTTCGGGGCTGCACTCGAACCTCGATCGCGATCCACGTTGTCTCTTCGATTCCTTTTCATCGATCTTGTCTCTTCGAAACGTTCTTCAAAAACAGTTTATTTCATTGCGAAACTGTTCGACAAGTGTATGGAATTAACACAGCGATAACAGTTGCGATCCCATTGTTCTCGGAGCATCTCTCCTTCCTCAATCTTTTAATTTACTCTTCGGAAGACAATGGTTATTTGTCTTGTCCCTTTTTGGTGCAATTTTTCTGGATCTTCTTTGAAGTGCGCTTCATTACTTTTCCCTTTGAATCGCGTATTTCCCTTTACGACGAATCTGGCTTCTTCGGGACGACTCGATCGAGGAAATGTGCGAGTAATTGTCAATATTAGATGTCTACCTACTACGGAAGTTCCTTGTTTTTCATCTGCCTCGTCCCTTCTTCAAAAGTCACTTGTTCGGTTTGTCCTTGGATTATTTTCTCGTTTCTTCTCGTTGCTTCTGTTTTTTCTGGAACTGTTCAATTAAATGTTCATAAATGCCCGAGTGAATACTTTTTGTCTTTCTCGCATTCCATTCATTTTTTATCGCACTTGTTTATCCCCTGCGACGTTGGCGAAAATTGTAAGAATAGATTGTTTAGAATATTTGGAAGAATTGATTAAAAAGAAGAAGAATGGTTTTGCGAAGGGCGTTTCTCCGACAACGAGACCGTGGCCAACAGGTGTCCCAGCGTTTCCTAGCAGGTGTGCGTCCGCGTGCTTCGTACGATACACGGTACCTCGCACGTTCCGCAACGTTTAGACATTTATTCCTCGTCATCGTTAATGGACAGTTCACCCGGAATCGATAGCCGATAGCCGATAGCCGATAGCCGATAGCCGATAGCCGATAGCCGACAGCCGAGCAACCTCAGGAAACTCGGATCGTCTCGAGTTTCGTTTTTTCCCCGAACGCAGGGGATGCGTTTACTAGCCGTTTAATTGCTCGTTTTGCTAGTCTCGCTCTCGTCCCTGGTATTTATTAAATTTCCGTGGCTGTACAGGGCATCGCGTTACACCGTCTCGTCTTTCATCGAGTCACGGTTCGCGACTGTCGGTCGGTGCGTCTCGATTTTTCACGGGGGAGATTCAAGGATGCAAAACCCCCCCGCGAAAAGGAGAAAGAGAGATATTTGCGTACATTCCCGGTCTATTTGTTACGTAGTCACGTACCGTGTAATGACTTCTGCCACGCTGCGCGCCGTGTATTTCAACGATCGGGAGATCGCCTTGTAAAACTTTTTTGCCGTGGCGTATGATCGCGGACCGGCACGAGCATCGTTTTTGTCCGATTATAGTGCGCGACGACTATACTCGCGCTCCCATTATCCACCGAGACTAATTCCTGTCCATCCGCCGCGTCGCGCCGCGCCGTCACGGAAGCGCCGACTTCTTCGTGAACGGCTTCATCGACTAACAAATTGAGCGCTCGAGGCTCGAAGTGCTCGGATATTAAAAAGAAAACGCGGTACTCCTGCTCTTGGATATTTACATCGTTTCCTATTATAAACGCGTGCCATGGAAACTAATTTGGAAAGTCTGCGAACATGTTCTGGTCGCTTTAATTAAATCCCCGATCGATTACACCTAATAAAATGTAAAAAGTGCGAGACTGATTTAATTAAACGTCCGATCGATGCAGTTCTATCCACCGTTTCAAAATTTTCTCTCCGATCGATTATAATAAAACTAAAAACGTCCGGTAAGTGTACCGAAGTGTACGGAATTGTTTCGTTCTAAAAAAATTGACTTGACACTTTCCCGAGCCAATCGTTCCTCGTTTAAACTTTTTTCAAGTATCATAGAGCTACGCGGTGAACTTCAGCCGTTCCGAGGGCTGAGGGAAGCAGTTAGGTGGCCGGGTATCGCTAGTTCGGGGCAGAATTGTCGCGCTAATCCGTTAACAAGCCCCGAAAATCGGGGCGCGGGCGCGACGTTATCTCGACGAACCAATTCTTTTCATCGGATCCGCGGGCGTTATTTCCCGAGGGTTTCGCGGAAAAGTCGCAAAGGTTCGTCGTCGAGTCGACGGCGACGGGTCTGTTCGTCGTCTCTGGCCGCGACGGGGTTTTCGTTGTTTCTGGCCCACGGAAGGGGAATTCTATCAGCCGGGTCCGTGTAAAAGCTTGACTGCGGGCCGAGAAGCGTCCTCGGGAATTTAACCCAGATGCTGTTTTTCCTGGCAGCATCCTCGGCATTTCAATGAACTCTGAGTCCCGGAAGGATTGCATCCGCCCACGCTGCTTCTCGCTCGACGACACTCTTAAGGGATTAGCGACGCCCGATTCTTCCGCTTCGCTTTTTCCGCTCTTTCTCCGCTCTTTCTCCGCGTCCTCGTTCGTCGAATCAAAGATAAATCAGAAAATCATCCGGACGCCTCTCGTAGGACCTGCTTTGCAAAAATTTCTCTGCAGAGCAGAGCCCTTTGACGCCTCCCCGCCGCGATACCTTGGCGACCAGACACGAATCCGCTCGTTTTGTTTGCTAGAGCGCGAAAGACTGTAGCGCGAATGACGTCTTTTCTTTTGTTTGCCTAGCTACGTATACGTGTATTCCGATAATCCGTATATAGGTCGGATTACAGAAAGTTATTACCGCAATAAATTGGTTCATAAAATGATTTAGAATTATTTCGGAACACGTTTAATGGCGCGTCGCAGAACCGTTCTGCTTTAAGAAACTCGATCGGGAAGAAAATGATCGGATCGTTGAACGGACGATAAAACTCGTCCGCGCGCCGTGGCTCAAACTTTCCATCGGTGGCAGAACAAATCTTTGTGTTTACCAGATTTACGATAGCCGTTGATAACGACTTGTTTGTCACGGCGAGAAGATAAAACTCATGTAAATCGCCCGACACCGCTGACGAGACTCCGATCTGTGAATAACGCGCGGCTCTTTTACAGCTCAATTTCGTTATACCCTGTCGGCCTTTATACTCCCGTTTTACCGCTCGGTATTTTTCTCCCGGTGCTCTTATAACGTGATCTCGCGTCGTTAACAATTTTTTCAATAATTTTACCGGCGGTAATGCCACCGGCTGTACATAATTGTGTACAGTGTAAAATACGATACCAGATGGAAGAATCGAAGTATCGAAACAGATCGTCTCTGTCGCCTCGGGTTCAACAGAATCGAATCGTGGCAAGATCGAAGCAAGTTAGGAGAAGCAGAGAGAGAGAGAGAGAGAGAGAGAGAGAGAGAGAGAGAGAGAGAGAGAGAGA